>RJWM01032379.1:0-21543 GCA_004363535.1 Dasyprocta punctata | reverse complement strand
GGGGTTACCACATGACACAGCAATTCCACTCCTAGGTATAGACACAAAAGAACTAAAACAGTTCACACAAACACTGGGATATGAGTGGGTTTACAGCAGCCACGAATCACAGTAGTCTAAGTCTGAAAGCCCACCAACTGATGAATGGATGATCCTTGCACGGTATAGCCATTCCACACAATGGAATAGTATCCAGCCATAAAAAGGAATAAATGGATACATGCTGCAATATGAACCTTGAACACATCAGAGAAAAAAGTCACAAAAGATCACGCATTATATGAGCCCATTGATGGGAAATGTATAGAATATGCAAATCTACAGAGACCTAAAAAGTCCATCAATGGTCGCTTAGAGCCAGGATTATGGGGGTCAGAGGGAAGAGAGACAGCAGAGGGTAGAGAGCTTTCTTTTTGACAAAAATGTTCTAAAATTAACCATGACGGTTGTACATATCTGTGGATACATTAAAATTGACTGAACTGTATACTTTAAATGAATAAATAAAAATTGAAAAAAGTAAATGGATGAATTATATTGTATATGAGTTACTTCTATCTCAAAAAAAAAAAAAAGAGAAAGAAAGAAAGAAAAAGAAACAAAACCAGTATGAGGCATGTTAAACTTTAATTCCCACCCCATGGTCATTTCAGGTCATCATGTAACTGTCAAAAGTGCACACTAAAAGGTTCTAGTCTTTCCATTCATTTGGAACAATTACAACTCATTGAATCCTCAGCACCAAAACATCTAATTAAATGTCAAATGTCCTGCCTGCTCAATAGTTTTTCTTTTTCTCTATGTTCTCTTAGTAGCTGCTTGTCTTCTCCTATACCTGTCTGATACGGTCTCACCACAGCAAGCCATAGACACCCTGCGAGATATAAGAGGCTCCGGGGCCATACAGACCATAAAGGTAAGGAGCGTGGCCGTTCCTGCTGGCTATGGTTAGGAGCGTCCTAGGCACAGAGGTACAGCGCGATACCACAACCACGAGAGCATGGAGATGAAAATCCAGAGCACACTATTATCCAAGCGCAACTGTTTATTTTTGTTTACATTTAGTTTACACACCTTGTGTCTGCAAAACACAACAGTATTTTTAAACAAAATAATATGAAAATTTCAACTTTCCACTTCACTCTTCTAAGACTCATTACCGCTCAGTTTTTGTTAATTCTGTGGATAGATTTTTGGCCAAAAACACCTAAAGAAGATCCCACTGCATCACTGAAACACGGAACAAAGATAGATTAAAGCAGTGCCAATTGTCTTGCTGTGGCTAACTGGTCACTTTCAACATTTACCATCTGCTTAACAGTTGATAAATGTTACAGCAGCAATGTGAAGGATCTTGCTATGTATTAATCAGGATACCAAAAAGACTGTAAATTTTACTATATTTGTAGATCTATAGTAAGATCTTGCCTTCTTTCTCCCAAGCACCCTGTCTCAGCTTTAAGATGAGGCCCCTGAGGAGTAGAATTCTAAAGAATCCTGACCTTTAGGAAGCTCTATGGGCTTTGGGACATCTTACCAAGGGCCAGGGGCCTAAGCCGGTGTCCTGCACAGTAGATCACTGTAATCACTCATGAAGTGAGGTCATTCAGAAAACTACAGGATCCACTTCACTGTACCAGATCCAAACCACATCAAACGAAGCTTCCAGTTTTCTTCTCTTTGACAGAAAATCAAACACATGGTCAAACAGAAGTACAAATATGCCTGTGTTCTTCATCCTTAATCCTGGAAAGATGAGGCCCACACTAGGGTGAGCAGGCAGCTCATCACCCCAACATCCTGTGGGAGACAGGTTACAGCATCTGTGCTGATTCAAGTTTCAGTGTCCCAAGAATGATAGGAAATGAGATGATTGGCAGAGTGAAAACACTTTTAGGAAACTGTTTTTAAAACTCCAAGTAAAACTTTTCATTCTGCTTAAGATTTTTTTAAGAAAATCATTCCAAATGGACTATGTCATCACAAAAACAAGAGGAGGGCTACCACAAGATTTTCTTGAATGTGTCACTGTTAAATGCTGCACCAAGTGCTCTCTGCCCCACCTGTACTTATTCTGTAGAGAAAAATACTAGCAAAATTAATGCCCTTATTTACTGTTTGCTATCCTATTTGATCCTGCCAGTAAAGAAGAAGAGATCCTCCGAGTTTATAAAACATTCATTTGTATCTCAAGTTACTGTCAGATTTTAAGCTGTTTTTAAACTAATAGCTTTCATACTGTACGCCAGATTGATTGCCAGATAAAACTTCCCCAGGTTGCAAATGAGTCCTCGTCCAAGATGTAGAATTGTTCTTAGCAAATATATCTTGGAGTCCTGATTCCCATAGTGTTGTGTCCGCTCTAAAAACTTTTTT
Source organism: Dasyprocta punctata (assembly GCA_004363535.1). Lineage (NCBI taxonomy): Eukaryota > Metazoa > Chordata > Mammalia > Rodentia > Dasyproctidae > Dasyprocta > Dasyprocta punctata. The sequence goes on along the minus strand of RJWM01032379.1, from coordinate 19,167 downwards.
TTTTTTGTACTTAGAAATTACTGATGTATTTGGAAGAACTTCTGTACAAAGATTTTTTTTTAAAGGATGATATATAGTGTCAGTTGTTCAGGGATAAACAAGGTTCTCTTTTGTATAACAATGCCTCATTTCCACTACATAAAAACTGGTCTCCAGTCCCATTGTCCAATGCCTGCTTTACATTAAGTCTTACTTTAGTTACCACGTGAAGTGACTACATTATAAAAGGCCTCTAGGTCACTGTGTTCAAATGTAACAGCAGGTTTCAGTACTGTCCAGGAGCAAGGGAACTTTCCCTAATGATTCACAGGTTGATAAATTTGATTTTCCAAGTATTTTCCACAAAAGTACAGTGGGTAAGTCCCAATATTTGTTTAAAAATGCCCAAACACGTTTTCCCTCGGTGGACAAGCCCTGCAACTCCAATCATAATCCACGGAGATAAGAAACACGTTTTAGTCCATGAGAATCTAAGTTTGGCCTGAGAAAAAGAAATTCTTCTTTCACTAGTGACAAGTGAAGGCTCACAATTTCCGCTCCATGGTAGTCTGTCACGTTTTGTTCTGATGTGTTGTAATAAAACCTAAGCTTGACATCATACCAGAAGTGCTGTGGCCCCCATTCATCTTGAAGTAGTCTCATTAAAAGATTCTGAGAATTGAGAAGTTCCAAGAACCAGTGACAAAATTCTCGTAGGTGACAAAAATCAACTTTTTCAGCTTTTTTTTAAACTTCTTTTTCCTGTTGAAAGAGTTGGGAGTCCTCTTGCTTTGGAAGTGGCTCTGATGTTTCCTTCAGTTTGAACTTTGCTAACTTTTCCCAGTAATCTTTTGCATGCTGAGTAAGATTGTGTTTTTCAGTAGCAAGAGATCTAGCAATCCTGTGTGGCCAAGTAGTTAAATATGACTTCTCGGTGGTCATTTTTGTGCCTCAGAAGTTCTTCGACACTTTGTACACTAATATTGGGCGAACAGCATCTTGGTGGTCCTCAGGCTGCACCAAGTGGTGTTGGTCACAGTGTCACACAGGGCCCTGATCTCATTGCCGTCCAGTAGGCCGAGCATGTTACAACAGCCTTCCATGGCTGACAGACTGGGCCCCGATATTTCGACCCCCGGGGAGAGGCAGAAAGGTCCGCATCAATAAAATTGCTAAGGACCACAGGGCCCGCGCCTTGGCACTAGACCAGAAGTACCCTTCCCATGGTTCGCAGAAGGGTCTCAGGTCGCAGGAATAAACAGAAGTAATCACTGGGGTTACTTCCGGGGTCAATGAGGGAAGACTGTGCTGCCGACTTGTGGTTCCGGGCTGTCTTGGAGTAAAGTTCCACGTTTACATGGAGAACGTCGACCTTCCACAGAAAACCACTTATAGAAAGAATTTCTGAACTCGCCAGGAGTCCCTCCTCCACCAAACTGTGTCCTGGAGGGGTGCGTGGTTGCAGGTCTAGAAACTCACCTTACACAATGCATTTCAATGTGTCTTTACTTTTTTTCAGCAATATAATTATCTTCATGAGTTCCGGGACAAACTAGATGCTTACCTGTTATCAAGAGACTCACTATCAAGATCTGTGTCGAGATGAATTTCAAATCGCATATGTATGACCATGTCAGAAATATGTATGAGTTCTCTGGCATGATTTGTACTTAAAGCTGCTAGTGTAGTCAACTTGAATGTATGCCTGCAGCTATTTTAAAGCTTTTATTGACAAAATTGTGTATGTCTTTCATCTCATGGCGGAGGGACAGAAAAGTTAGAGTTCTTTTAAAAATGCACTATTCTGGTACATTTAACCTAGACTTAATGCTGGGGAACAATAGAAAAAAGTACATGCAAGCCTTAACCACTTACCCCACGTTTGCTTCAGGTTACCATTGCAAACTGCTAGCTGGCATATGAGCTTAGTAATGAGTATGAAGTTTTTTGTATGAGTACCCACACTTACTTTGAAATAACTTCCCCCTCTTTTATTCCTCCTGAAATTCCCGTTTTTCTGTTTCCCAGACTTACAGAATTATAAAGGACCCTGAATCTTTTTGTCACCTTCTCTCCCAATAGACCCCTGTAGGTGCTTCCCCAGCACCTGCTGGGACTTCTTCCAAAGTAAGAAATTTATTGGTTCACACAGTGGCTCCAGTTTTGGGACATTAACTTTCTACCCTAAAAACTACACAGAATGAACTGAATCTTTCTTTCACATTGACTTTATAAAGCACTTAGCTGCAGGTTAGTAACTTGAGTTCCTCACTCCTTTACCTCACCCTGTACTATTAAAATTCAACTTCTGTGAGGTACCCAGAGCAGTTCTGGTTTACATTTGGGCTGTAAACAAGGATTGTATGAGTCAAAGCCACTTTTTTTAACAGACAGCAGTGGTTTCAGGACCACACACAGTAGTCTCATGGCTCTCTTGGCTACTGGTGACTCATGGTCATTTGGTTCCTACCATCAGCCTGCAGGTCACAGGCACTTGCACAAAAGCTTAAGAGACACATCAAAGTTGAGTTTTTAAAAAACTGCTGTGATGACCAAAACTTGTCTGGCTGCTGCTGAACTACTTGAATTTCATGAGGGAATGTTCCAACAGTCGCTAGTGATGTCTGTGAACTTCAGACCAGATCACCTGTATGTTCTCCAATTTAAAATCAGTATTTTAATACTTTCATGTATATTCTGCTTCTAGAATTTAAGATTTTACAAAAACACTAAGGAAGAAGGGGGCATCATGTATTATAGAAGAATTTAATGTTTAACCTAGGAATTTCTTATCTCAGATGATAAATGCCAAAAATTATTCCTAGAAAGTTTTGTGTTTTGGAATTAGATGGCTACAATAATGGATTGGCCCTTTTTATTCTGGATCAACTAAATACAACTGCAATTAACATCTGTTAAACTCTAGACAGTTAATGAAACTGACATTAGCAAATCTTACATCAGCTCGCTCCCAATATAAACACAGAGCATATTAATAAATACTATGGAAGGAAAATATTAGTACGAAGTAATCCTTTACTAACTGAATTTTCAAATTTTCTCAATTTCCACTGCAAGTGCTAAGCCTTCTACCTTGAAAAGGCTTGACTAAATTATTTTAATACCAAGTATGTCAGAAAACATCAATTATTCCATGCCAGAAAAACATGGCTATCACTACTGAGGTATAATTGGCCAAATAAGCTTAATAACATGTAATCCCAACTTTCTAGGAGAAACCTTTTCTGTGCCTGAACTGTGTGATGTCCCCCCCAAAACAGTGGGGTTAAGGAAGTCAAGCAATATGGAATTCTATTCATTAACACATTCATTCATTACTCATAAACTACACAAGTTAATATTTCAGACTATTTTTATTAAATATACAAAAGCAAAATAAGCAAGCTCTAAGGAGTAAGGTAGGCTACTTAAAGGTATTTTCTTTGGACAGTGGTACAGCACCATCAAGCTTAGATTTTAACAAATCAAGAGTACAGGTACTAACTACATTTTATGTTTCTCTTAGTAGTTTTAGGGTTTACCTAGTCATCAATCCATTTAAATTTGTCTGCTCCAGAATACATAAGCGTGACAAAGAAATGCCAGTATTTAGAAAAAGCACTGTACAATAAAATTAACATATATGAGAAGCAATTCATTATTGCATATCAAGATGATCTCTACATCTTCTACCACATGCATTAGTAAAATTAATGCAGAACAAAACCCTCACTCCTATCCTACCGATCAGTCATCTTAAATGGTAAAACTATTTTCTACAACAAGCAGAACAAACGGCAGTTATTTACTTCTTTTGGACTTTTAGAGCTCTGAATTTTAGTCAAAGGAAAATTCTTTTAAGAAAGTTAACATGTTCAGAAATAGAACTACTCTGGAACATTAGGGGAGAGCCACCCTCCAAACTGAATTACTAGTACCAGAGACTGAGCTGCTGATCTGATTGCAGATCAATGGCTGGACTGAGCAAAACACCTTGAAATTGCTTGAGACTAACATGAGTAGTTTCCAAAAAATGTGAACATGAGTGCTTTTATGAACAATACTAGACAAGATCATCAGTCTGGGGGGTCGAGGGGTTGAGGCAGGGCCTTACTATGTAGTGCAGGCTGGGCTTGAACTTGCTTATGTAGCTCAGGCTGGCCTGGAACTCACAGTGATCCTCTTACCTCAGCCTCTGGAGTTACCAATATTTTTCTTTCCCTTCTAAAATGAGAATTGTTTTAGAATATTTTTGTCATCAAAATTTTTGATTCACAGTTATACAACAGATTACTGAGATGCATGTTTGTGAATGTTAAGTGCTGTAACTGAATGTTCACCTTTTAGTACAGATCATTATGTGGGCTACATACAGCAGAGCGCTATGATATATCCACACCTAAAATACAAGCTCACCCCAGAGGGTAGAAAGGTATTTAGAAGTCAGTTGCTCTGTGACAATAATATTCTCTGACTCCTATAGAGACAAAGTGTTAGATAAAGGAAAGTGTTTTGCCAGTTTCAAATCACACACTGCTACTTCCTTTCTTATGCAATATCAAACCTTCAAAATATGCTGATTTGGGGAGCAAAGAGCCCAATGTCAGCTCTTAGCATGAGTGGTGCTCAAGCTGAGAAACACTGCACAGGCTTTCGGAAAGTCACAGGCCCCCAACCACCATGTACTGTGCTGCCTGGTGAGCAACCACTATCCGGGTACCTGAACCTGACTAGTAGGTCTCCAAGTTCATGGTTTCATAGGTGAAGCCTCACAAATGCTTAACTGATACACAAACATATGTCCAAAGTAGATTATCTGGGCACCTCCTATACTTCCCTTTATGTAAAAACCAGACTTTAAGCAAACTGGCAGTTTATCTGTACCTTGAGACCAAGTCCCCCACTACTATGGAAGGAGGAGTGTCAAAGCATTGTGACAGTCATCAAATGTCATCAAATGTCATCAATAACATTAACATACATTAACATTCAATACTTTCCATGCCTACATCTGTCTCCTCAGAACGGGACCTACTGCCATGATATAGTATTACTCCACAGAGTAACTGCTAGACAGACTACATTTATTATACAATAATTAAAATGCAGAGGAATCTGTAGGATCCATAGCAACGAAGAGCGGTTGGTACGGACACAACTAGAGCATGACATAGATGCAGGAAGATGGGCACGAATGAGGGAAATGGTTTCTGAGAGCTGGAGAGCTCAGATGAAATGCAGCACTAACATCGAAAGTCACCATAACACGGAAAGAGTTGCTTACACAACAGCTGTCGCTGCACCGTGTGTGCCCACATAAACTGCGCAAGACGAGAAACCCAGGGTAGCTACACCTCAGCCGGACCCACAGGGCTAACCGAAGGCAGACCAGCGCCATCCTAGGTTTGCATGAGGAACAAACTAAATTCAGAGCAAAGAGCAGAGCCAGTAAGGGCTGGGGAGAGAGGTTAGTGGCACAGCGCCTGCCTGGCAAGAACAAGGTCCTGAGTTCGATTCCCAGTACCCAGAAAGAGCCAGTGAGATGTGACCAGATGCAAATATTTTGTTTCTGCTTTCTTCTGGTAAGTGATCTAATAAAACACTGAAAAGCATGAGTATGTAGACACAGTAGGACAGCACCCGGGTACTCAAATCTTCTGATCCTGTCGTAGCCAGGAGCCGACAGCCTACCAGTGAGACGGTGAACCTGTCAGGAATCACTGGGGAATCAGCTAGGGATTAACTTCAGAAGCACTAGGATGTGGCTTCAAACCGCTAAACTTTGCATTAATCCTGAGGAAGATTCTACAAGAGATAAAAAGGACACGTGTGAACTTATGACAGCACACCAGCATCTGCTATAGAGTGAGTGTTCATGAAAATATTCTGACAGATTACTAAAATAACAGTCCCAGGAAACCTATGTGGGTTGTAGATGAGGTCAGGTCTCTCAGGACCAAAATTACCTGTGAATGAGGAAGGAAATGGGAGCGGCTGCAATTAGAATGAGACAGATGAGAACTGAATGAGCTCAAAGTGTGATCTTCATGCCTAGCAAGTGCTCAATAAATAACCGACTGCACAATCTGAGGAACAATCAGTTCCCCCAACTCTCAACAAGAAGGTCTTTCAAGCTCCTTGTCATGAAACGGTTTGACTCTCCTCCCATTTCTGGCTCGACATCCTCTTCTTCCATTTACTCACCCCGATCACCCAGTCCCAAAGCAGGAACAGCTACTCCCCTATAAGTAGGGGAGTCTGATTTCAAACCATTTTTTCACTTGTAAATAAAATGACAACTATTATTCTTAGAAGATGATTTCCACAAACACATCCACATCCATCAATCCCTTGGCCATGAAGGGAACTTTCATCCATTTTCCTTCTTTGATCCTTTGCTTAAGAAACTTCTGAACCACTCACGCTACTGTCAACGACCTTGGCTCCCTCAGTCCTATGAAAGCACAGCACACTGAGCAAACAAGCATGCCATGCTGCGCCTGCTTCACTAGCAGGAGCGAAAACTGAGATTTACATGTCACTTCGCCTTCAAACCAGCTGTCAAAAAGGAAAACAAAATTTAAAACATTTTATGAGCCACTATTTTTTCTGTTAAGAGAAATAATGATGCTGTGTCATCAACAGTCATCAAACTTCTCAAATGACAAGGGACAAGGTGTTCAGCATTTAAAAGTCCTATTTAGATCTGGGCGTGATAAAACCACAACGTAATAATTCTCTTAAAAAAAAAAACAGTACCATGTTTTTATTGGGGATTAGGCAAGTGTGAGAAATACGTACATGTAATCTTTAAGACAATGCAAAATGAGTCTTAATTTCAGAGTTTTATTGTATTGCACTAAAGGAACAGCAGGATGGTTATACAATTTTCTCTCTCATTCAGTTTTGAAAATCTAAAAGTACTTGCAAATTCTTAAGACTACCTTTACCACCAGATTAGAACAGTAAGCATAATATAACCAGATTCCTAATAGGTAATGTCTTACAAATAAAAACACATTTAAAATAGCTTTAAATGCATTCTTCACAAGTAAGTCAGCTTATATTTTTATATCATGTTCACTTATGCTTAAGAATTAAAGCAAGTATATTACTCTGATGGAAACAGGGGAAATGTCTCATTCATGCACTGTACAGGGATAATATTCAAGTCGAAGGGGGGAATCCCACTCTGCTTATTTCTGTAAATGTATCCAGATATAATCATCTACATGATAAATGAGGAAACCTAGCAAGTTTCCTGCGAGTCAGATACACATTATCACTTCATCAGAAGCACCTGATTATCTACAGCTAATTTATAATAAGATGGCATTTCAATAAACCAAAATGAGCCCACCCTACGGGTTCTTATAAACAAAAGCTTCCCACGGACTAAGGACGGTCAGTAACCAATGCGCTCGTTCAAAGGATTATGGCTGTTCCTTAAGGAGTGCAAGTTCCACCTGTTAACACCAGAGGTAATCATTTTATATTAATTTATACGTGATTCCACTTCAATTCTCTATCCAAGTATAACATATGAAAACAGTCTTTCCACAAGCAAAAAGTGTGGAAACATTTAAAAAGTAAGGAGTCATTTTTGAAAGTAACTCATCAGATTCCATAGGCTACTCTTGGAAACAGGCTCTTGCTCGATAGAATCCCTCCACGTGGTGGCTTCTGCATGCACTGAACCAGACCGACTCTTCGGGGTGTTGTTCTAAGAGCTCACCAAAACATAGATCATGCTGCAAGGAAGAGAGAAGCTGTTAGCTTACATCCCTCATTAGCCAAAAAAGACAGCTGAGCTGCTCAGGGCAGTCGATGAGCATGTGGTACCACACATCCCAGGAAATAAAGTCCATACGTTCCCCTGGTGATTTTGATTTGCCCTGGTGAACTGGTGCTGAACGCGGGGCTTGGCTCTGCGCATGGCTGGTGGGTGTCCCCTATTTCCTTTCCAGTTTTAGCAAGCAGAACAGCACAGCTGAAGCTTCACGGGGATCAGAGTTTGGCAAGCAACCCAAGATGCCACGGACTGGAGCTGCGTCTACCAACAGGCAGGAGCGTCTCTGGCGCCAGGCCAGTTCCAGGCATCTCACTAAACCCTCGAGCAGTGCAAGGAGGCAGGTACTGAGCCATTCCCATTTGACGTAAGACACTGTCACTGCTTAGCAGTGACGGCGAACCTCCTAGAACTTTCAATGATACAAACCACCCTCCACTGGCTTAGAGCCTTTCCCTTTAGGGAAAGCCAAGAAACGGCCAGAAACAAAGGGCACAAGGGCCGTAGGTACCGATTTAACTCCTCAAGTTCCATTAGCAATTCTTGCTCAAGAGTGATGTGGGAAAGGCAGCTTAGAGTAAATGTTAACAGGAAATCGAAATGGCACTGTGGAACTTCACTGTTCAGAACCTCCTCACCATCTTTGTTTCATGCATGAGTAACATCTGGAGAAGCAGTAGTTAGAACCTCTAATGCCCAGAAACACCTTTTTCCTAAATTTCAGTCTATTGTTCCTTTATAATAGAACAGTAGGTGATTATATAGGAAGACATGTAAATATAAGTCTACCGTTTAAAAATACTTAGCAATTTTTTAAGTAACAAAAAGAGGGAATGGAAAAGATTCTAACAATTTCACCTTCTACTGTCTTTTTACCCTTTATTTTTGGTAATGAGGACGGAATCCTTTGCACCAATTTATACCCCCAACACTACTCGCCCCCGTCCTTTGAGGCAAGGTCTCCCTAAGACATAAAGTTGCTCAAGCTTGCAGTCCTCCTGCCTAAGCCTCCCAGAATGCTGGTTTTACAAGTATGTATGACCACACCCAGTGATATTTAAAAATTTTTTGAAAATCAGATTTCCAGTACATTTATATAGCTTAAAATCTCTTAATTCCACACCTAAAAATTTGCCAGTTTAATAAGCCATCGCTTGACTGTACTTGCAGTATACCCAGAACACTGGTTCTCACCAAGGTAATTCTGCCCACAGTGGTGTCTGGAAAGAGACATTTTTGGTTGCCACAACTAGGGGAGAAAGGTCCCACTAATCCCTCGTGGAAAAGATCAGAGGGCTGCTAAACCTCCTACAACCCCCACCACAGCCCCTCCATGAAGAACTATGCAGCCTGATGTCGCCAACACAAAGCTCTGGGTCTGTCCCAGCCCAGAGGCACAATGACATGAGTGTGCCACCTAGGACGGGAGAAAAGGTCCACACACGAGGCTCTCCTTCATTCACCCCCTCAGACCAAACAAAGCAAAAGATAAAAGGCAGATAACTTAGGAAGGAAAAATTCGTAGGAAAAAAATCAAAGACACCATCTCTGGAGTGACACCAAAGCCAAGCAGGAAACACGTCCACTACACGAAGGCTCTGAAGCAGCGTCCCTGGCTGGACTTCCCGCTGGCCGTGTGTCAGACTGCCACCCTGACAGATGCCAGGTCTCCTGGAAAGTGCACGCACCTGCCGGGGTGCACGGGGCCCTCCCCAGTCGCCACCATGACAACACCCAGTTAGTCTTCAGGTGCAGGCTAAGGTATTAAGACCATGATGTGTGAACATTTCTTAGGCAGCAAAGTGAAATCATGTTTTCATTTCACTTTTTAAACTTACCCATATAGGTAGTAAAAAAATGCTAGGAGGTAAAAAGCTAGTTTGCACCATCCTTCTTTCTGACAGTACGCTAGGATGTCTGCGTTCATGATGGTGGTGGGGTCGTAGAGGCCTGGTCCGCTCATCACCGGTCTACTCATGTACCTGCAACACACACAACCCATTAGCCACTCGGACGGGGCAGCAAACCTCCAAACCTGCAGGGTGGGACGGGGCTCTCCCCACACAGCCGACCCCGGGACAGGCGGCCGGGCAGGGAGGCTCACTCACTAACGGGGGAACGCTTTCCTTTCATCATCTTTCAAAACTAAAGCGCCTTCAGGAGCCAAACGGGACAGCTAACCAAACCACATCTGCCGTCTGCATTTTCAGAAACCTCCCACAAAATAAGGGCAACTGTAAAAAGGTAATCAGGTATTCTCTTTTAACTTTTTAATCCCCGCATCACTTTAGCCTTGGAGCAAAGGCACCGGAACCCTCTACCCACAGAATGCAAACAGTCACAGTGACGAAGTTTGCTTTGTTTCTCTTTCTTGTTGTACTTCTAACCAGGAGTATGTTTGTTTTCTGAACCATTTCAGGGGCATATCATTAATTCCTAAATACTTTTTTAGTCTAGCTTTCCTAAAACAGAGTTATGTGGTTTTAACAGGCTTTTTTTTTTTGTTTTTTGTTTTTTTTTTCTGTTTGAGACAGTCTCACTATGTAGCCCAGGCTGGCCTCAAACTCACAGCAACTCTCCTGCCTCAGCCTCCCACATGCTAGGATTACAGGTGTGCGCCACCACACCCAGCAGAGAGGCCTTTTTGGGGGTTCTTTGGGGTATTTTTTTGTTTGTTGTTTTTTGTTTTTGGTCTTTTTGAGACAGGGTCTCGCTATGCAGTTCAAGCTGGCCTTGAGCTCCCTTTGTAGCCCAGGCTGGTCTCAAACTCCCAACGATCCTCTTGCCTCAGCCTCCTGAGTGCTGGAGTTACAGGTGTGCACCACTACACCCAGTTAGGTAGGCCTTTTTGAATAAAACAAAAATACTTACTACAGGGCAGACAGAGAACTATGTGAAGTTATGAAACAGATTATTGTCTATGAATAACCAAATGTTTTCAAAGTAATGTTTTGACATACGTGAAATTCAAAGACAGGAAAGCTAATTTAAGTTGCTAGAGATGAGAGTCTCGGACGGTATGGGAGAAACCCCCGGGGAAAGGCCCGGGGGGTGGGGGGCGCGCAGGCTAGGCCTGCTGTGGCCCCTGATCTGTGTGGGCTCATTGGTGCACACGTGCATGCAAATGCAGTCGGCTGCACACTCAAGACTTGTGCCTGCTATTGTATGTAAGTCACCTCTCCTCTTTTGAAAAGTCACTTTAAAAAGAAATAAAACTCCATAAGAGATGCAGAAATGATTTGTTTAACCACTTGGTTTTTCAAAAAAGGTAACGAACTTTGAATCTTCACGTAGGTGAACAGCGTATAAGATGACCGTGTTGACCACAATGTCAGACAAACTGCACTAGAGAAAGGTGTCAGTGCGTATTACCTCCAAATGTGGTACGCCAGGAGGGGCACGTTGAGACCCAACGTGAGCCACTCTGCCGCGCAGAGGAACATGACGCAGAAGAAGGCGTGGATGAGGTACTCGGGCAGGACCAGCTGGAAGGGAAGCACAGAGCCGTTAGCGGGCCGCGGCAGGAAGCCAGCTCCGCTCTGGAAAGCAGGGGGCAACCACGTTCCCACGGTTTAAAAACAATTTTTGTTTTTGAAAATCACTCTTTTCTTTTAGAATCATCAGCGAAAGGTGCTACTGAGTTTTACTTCCATGTTTAGCTTTTTCCCAAAAGCAAAAAGAGCACACTGATCAGAGCTTGCACTGATATAACTTAAAATGTAAAACTCAAAGTCTTAGAGCAATGGGTAAATTATACAAGTTACCAAACCCAGATTTTTCAGTTGTTTGCTAATCAACTGGAATATTTTTTATTTCCATCATTCAACAATGATAAAAATACGAAAATGAGGTATCTGATCACATGCAACATGATAAAAAAAAATTTCACAAAAACAAAACCCCTTTAGGAGTTTATACATCAGTGTTTTAAGCCTTTAGCAAATACCAGGAATGCTACATATACGATACTTAGCAAATCACATCACATTACCACAAAACTAATTTTCAATGGAAAGCCAACCAGCCATACTTTCAGCACAGTCGGGGAGGGGGACACTAATCGCATGAATGCAAACAATACGCTTTCTGCAATGTAGGAGGGAAAAAACTGAGTTCATCACCATGAAATTAGAATTTTCCAGGTTTTTGAGTTCGCAATCTTACATGGCCTTTCGGTTCCTTTATGCCTGCTTGCCAATGAAATACTACGAGGCAGAGGGCCAGGAGAAGCTCAGCGCTCAAAACGAAAACAAACCATCTCACAGTAGACGCTCAAAGAAAATTAATTTAGGCAAAATGCTATTTATAGAATGACCAAGCTTTAACACTTTAAATTTTCTTCATACTGAAAATTTGGCCTAATGCCTTTGTTAAATAAAAATACCACAATCTTTCATTGCATGTTTCAGCCAAAAACCTTTTCTGTAAGTCACAGCTGCAAGGCCAGTTTTTCAAATGTTTCCTCTATACCAAGTTAAAATCAAATGAATCCTCAGTATCATCAGATCTCTCCTGAGAGGAAACGGCAGCTGCAGAAATAATGTAATTATGCTACATATTCAAGCACATTTTCTAATACTCCACTAAACTTTTTTCCAGTTGAATGCGATAGTCAACTTTTGAATACTATTTTAAATAAAATTCTACTTTCCTAAACCACCAACTGATCTATGCCACTAACCATACTTCCTGCAAACTTAGACAATATTATTAAATAGTAAGGATAAACTGCACATTTACATATCCAAGTATGTTTGCATGTGTGCGTGTATAAAATTTGTAAATGATCCTTAGAATCAGAGTTTTCTAAACAACAAAATGTCCACAGAATCTTTCTGAAACTGATGATTACAACCAAAACAAAACAAGAAAAACACATTAAGAACTCATTAGAGTTTGTAATACTGGTTTAAACGAAGGTTGTTTCTTTAAGATGTAATAAGCCCGTTTCTGCCTTCTAAACCCAACTGATAGCTAACAAGCAAATTATCTGACCATGTAAAGCCCTGCACTTATACACTAAGGCATGGAGAAAGAATTATTTTTAAATCAGCATGACCCCCACTGCCCTGAAACAATCAGATATCTTAATAACAGCATTAATAAAAGCAGTCTGCACCTCTATCAGTTCTAAGAAAATCTCACACTCCTACCTTCTCAAGAAAATCTCCTAAAAACCAACCCTCACCATTCTTCAGTGACGACATTTTGCCGTAAGTACCACAAGTCTCTATTTAGTTCACACAAAAACTAGTATCTAGAAAAAAAACTAAGCCTAGGTAAAGATGGCTGAAATGATAGTACTTAAACATGTAAGACATAATGTTCTCTCATTAAGGTTCAGATTTTAAAAATTAGTATCTGTCTTCCCCCATACTTTGACAGAACCATCAAAACAAACTAAAAATAGGGAAAACTGTCAGATGCCCTGCTGGTCAGCCAATGATCGGCGCCTCACCCCACCCTGTCCAGGACACAACTCCGCTGCTCTAAACGCAGCCTGCAGTCTACCCTAGCAGCAGAGGTCCCAAACGCCATCTGTTCTCAGTGACCCTCTCCATGAAAAAAGCCATAAATCACGCAGGAGATGTTACAAACTGAAATCTTCTCTCTTAAGTTACAGTAAATTAGGAAAACACAAGAGCTTGAGCTTCAGGAAATCAAGCTGCCTGGGTTCAAATTCTGGTCTCTACCTTAGCTGTGGAACTCTGAACATGCTTCAGCCTCACAAGCAATGGGTGACTGTCCCATTCATGACAATGACAATCACCTAACTCTGAGGAGTGTCAAGAGAACTGAATGAAAAAAGATCCTGGGAAACTGCTGATGGCACAGTCTGGCACCCAGGAAAGGACTCACTTGATTTCAGCTGTTATTACCCTCATTACCCTCGGTTATTTAAAGTAATGAAAAGCCCAAGAGCACAGAATACTATTCAAAACAAAAGGAGCCATCTCAGTTTCTTAATTATCTTACTAATCATAATTTCAACTGCTAACATAAAGATTCTTCAAGAAGCACACTTTCTTGTTACTTTCTAACCAGAAGGCAGATTTCTCTTTTCAAGCTTTGTTTTCTAAGAACAAAGAAACAACTAGTAGTTACAACTTTTCCTGGTTAAGTTTCTGTAACAGTTCTCTAAGCACAAACTGGAAATCTATTTTCTTTCACATTAAGCTGCAAAAAAATAATACAGCAGCAAACTGATTTTACAAGTGCTTTTCCAAATAAGATCCTCTAGCACACTAGTGATTAGTGTTACACAGCTAAAGTCTACACGAATTCTCACTTTCAACTGGTAATTTTTTAAGATGAATTAGTATTTCCTACTGAAGACATATTCACTGCTTTCTTAAAGAGCTCTTCAGTTTCTGACTAATCAGGCAAAATGAAACCTACAGACTGAAGGAGAATCTTCATAAAGGAGGACAAAGCCAGATCATCACCAAATCCATCACACCTCACAACTTAGGGTAATATTATCAGTCTACCTGAGAAATTTAGTTAGAACGTACCAGAAATAACTATGTAGAGATTAATGTACAAACTGTTATCTGTAAAATTCTGGCATCTTATGTCCAAAGGACATTACAAAACTCCAGACCTCAAGAAAACAGCTACCTAAAAGGCTCTGAATAAACATCAGTAATTTATTCTAGAACACACACATGACTAAAGATAAAATGAGGCATGGCAGGTGAGTCTAAAACGCAGTTCCATCTGCATACTACCCTGTGGGCTGAGAATAACCTCACCATCTATTAGTCCTCCTATGTTAGCCAACTTTCAAATACTGTACCGAATAATTTAATACAGATGTGCCTTGGGCTATAACATAAAAAAATGCATAAGCATTTAACAGCTTTCCCTACTTGTCTGAGCCAGCAAGCAAACATTTGCATAAAATATGAAGTTTCATGAAATCATCAACCTCCACAGGCACATGAACAAGCACACTGAACAGAACAGTATGAATACAAATGCCCTAACCCTCCCCATGAAACGAGCGTAGCAGTAAAACATTAAACTAAAAAGCAGTACACACCTTTAGTGCAATTTTGACTCTTTTAATCTTTTTGACCTTTTCAACTGTCTTTGGCCGACAATGTAAAAAGCAGATTGGAAGAATGTTAGTACTGACAGCTGACAAGATCACCAGTAGATTAATAAGTCAGAATAGTCAAGCGTGACAGGAAAAAAAAAAAAAAGAATATTATTTTTAATTCGGCCTACTTCAAAACATACCAATATATCATGCCACTGAGAATTTTGGCCATTTTCAGATTATATCAAGTTAAAAACAAATACATTTTTAAACTCTAAAGATAAATCCTATATTGTAACTTACAGGATTCAGGGTATTACACTGGTCTATAGGATTCTTGTAATCAGTCTTCAGCTCATCAAATGCTATAATCTAAAATAAAATTAGAACAGTTAGGACCACTTACTCAAGTAAAATGCAGCAACAAACCTGCCCCATCATCAAATAATTACTGAATACAGCAAATGAGTGTCAATATTACAGATACCAATTTACACTAAACTCAGCCTGAGTTAAAAACAGTAAGAACCAGAACTGGATTTAAAGAACTGAAAATGCGTTTATGTCGTTATCACTGAAAGGACCTGATACCACTGTGATGTCTTCACTTTTCAATTTCCTCAGCGTCTCTCTGTTCAGGTTATAGTCTACTTGAAATGAGCTTTCCCTCACTTTCACCACTAATTATTCAAACTCCTCTTCATCCTAAAGCCCCTCTTTCTGTATGGCCTCCTCTCCGGGGTTTCCCAACTCCCTTGGCCAGGAACAACCACATCCCTGTCTGCATCCCCATGCTTAGCACACCACCAACTTGGCATTTCTCATGCTGAATCTGTTATTTGCACTCAGATTTGTTTCCCGTGGGCCATATGCTCCTCGGAGAGAAGGACCATTTTTAATTATCTGTGTGCCCCTCCCTTGGCACAGTGTCCAAGAGACACTAGAGATGGAATCAAAGGCTTTGATTTATTCCCATTTGTGCCTAAACACATACATTTCTAGGAATGGTTTTATATACACTTGGAAGAACTTAAGGGTCGCTAAAACACAGAACTTCAAAGTCAAGATGTACTAAAAACCAACAGGGGCTGCTCACCACACTTTGTGGCATTAACTCAGGTGTCAAAGCAACAGATTTACAGGACAGCTATTTTAGATGCTGACAATGAACACGCAGGGAACTCTGAATCTATCCGAAGTTTCCCCAGAGAGCTGAGAACAGTATCTTCAGATGTTCGACAGTGTTACTCTGTATTAACAGTGAATCACACATTGCTAGCTTTTAATATGGTGATTTGCCCCTTAAGGTTCTTTAGTTTCGTAAAAAGACGGTTGGTTTTTTCCAATTTCTACAATTTTATTCTCTAACCTGCTGCAATAAAAACTCCAACCAAATAGTAACAAAAAGAAATTAATTAAACATTAAAATGTCATCCTCAGGAGTGTATACAGTAAGATATTACTATATACACTGCTGTGCCACAGCACCTAAAATGTAATTGTGGCTGCTACAAGATTAAGTGGTCAGTAAACACCTATTGACTAGAAAGTGTTGGGAGCCGTTGAAGCTGGAAATTGACTTAGGGCATGACCCAGACATGACCTTACCAAAGTAACAAAGAGCACCTGGATCAACCACGTGAAAAATGCACCTACAGCCTAGCAAAACAGGAGGCTCCTAAACAATTCAGGCCTGGGTTGCTAGGCAGAGGGGCTGAAATTGACGTCATCCTTCCCTGTGTATAAATAAACCCGCAACATTGATTGAGCAGTTCCTTTCCTCCCATCAGGAGGATAAGGGCTCCACCTGACTCCAGCTTTCTCTCTGTCTTTATTTTCTTAGCCTCTCGCGGTCCTTCACCCCAAGAACCTTAGGAGCCGCATGGGTCGCGGCAAGAAAGGAATAAAAAAAAATAGAAAACAAACAAACACCAAGCTAATGATTAAAAAAAAAAAAAGTATAGAACTCACCAAAAGGGATTTTCCTTTGCTGAGCTATATGTCATTAGCTGTGATATATCCCCCAAGTATTTTAGTAATAAAAGTTCACAAGGATGATAATCATGATAAATACGATGACATACTTATAATAAGACCTAATAGCAAAATGAATACAAAACTTTATCCTTAAAACTAACTTTTCTGATTGGACATTTTCTTTAAGTGACTTCAAAAAATGCTACTGAATAGTTTTCTAGCAAAGTGCTATAAAACTAGTTTTCAAAACTTCTGAGAAGACTCTTAGCCTGGTGGTTTTCACTCCTTTGTAGCTCAATAAAAACATTCACTAAATTTTCCACAGAAGCAAAAAAATAAGACAAATCCCGAAAGATCCCAAAGTGCACAATTCAATGAGGAACACCTGCAAGAATGACTTCTGAATTTACAACTTTCAAACCATCTATGCTCTCAACTCTATTTTGTACAGTGCATCACTTGCAAATGAAACCGTTACCATAAAACATCTTCCAGTATAACAAGGAATATAAACAGGAAGTTTGAAATTTGTATTTAAAATTTCCAAGTGAGTTTTCTGAAAGATACTCCAACTATCTTACGAAATAAACTGAAGGTTCTGTGGATAATAGAAAAATGAAAACTACATACTTAGTTAAAACTGTTTCCCAAAGGATGCAGTAATTCTCTGAACAAGAAATCCCTAAGCTCTCCACCCACCTGTGGTCCGACTGTTCAATTCTATAACAGGACTTAAAATTATCTATTTCATCCAGGCACTTTATCTTTGAAAGCTTAAGTTACTTTACTCATTTTTTACAAGTGCAGTTCAGATTTTTCTTGCGCTAAATATAACCTGGTTTAAAAAAGTAAAAATGTGGGAAAGGCTTCCCATACATAGCTCTGTTCTGTGACTCTCCAGCACCCCCTGAAAGCCAGATCAGAGGCTAAGCCAAGGCTACTTTGTACCCCATATTATCTTATTTATTGTTATTTCACCAAAGAGCCTAACACAGCCTTCAAGTTTTTGGTTACTGGTGCTTGCTTCGGCAGTATATACACAAATTTTTGGTTCCGAAGGACAAGCATTTTGAGGTAGCAGTTATTTCTGCCAGTGAACACTTACGCACGTATTCCCTGCTACAAAACCAGGCAGGTTCTTAAATAATCATACACTGTTTAGCCAAAGGGAGTGGATTTGTGATACCGCTGTACTTTCTCCACCGGATACCGGCACCATGTAATCACTCTGCCCCTCAAAGCTTCCTCAGAAATCTGTTAAGATCACCACGACACCTGACTTACAATTTCCATCAGTGAACGTTCTCAATCATTCAAATTCATACCAAAGCTCCAGAACGTGCCTGCACTATGAGGCGGGCGGAAGTAACTATGTGATAAATTTTTCATCAATGTTGATTGCCAGAGCTCTCAAGGCTTCGAATTTTGTACTAGAGAAACTGAAAGTCTGGGAAATCTCTGGGCAGAGAGTAGGGCGTGGTGGACTGTGCTTGTAAGACACATGATGCTGAAGCAGGAGGTTCCCAAGTTCAAGGCCATCCTGGGCAAATCAGGGAGCCTGCGTCTCAAAAATAAAAACAAAAACCAACGAAGGTTTGGGGATGGCGCACAATGATAGAGTTCACGGCACTGGGCGCTCAGTGCCGGGGAGGGGGCGGGGAGTCCCCCGCGCATCACAGGTAAAGATGCGCCTCTAACCTGCAACACAGAAACAAAACCGCCCTAGAGGAGCTCAAGGTGTCCGAGCTTTCTCAAAATCACAGGAAAACTCCCTCCACTCCATCAAGCTACCCTGAATACAGAGGTGCCTTGGAAGACTGCCCAGGAACTCCCGCGATCCAAGTGTGACCCCGGCAGGGGGAGGAAGCCATCGATCCACCCTGCGCCAAAGTTCACCCGGAATACAGGAACCCGAGAGGGACAAAAACAAAGAACGGAGATTCTGAGCAGCAGAGTTGGGAATTGAGCTCAAGTGGTTCCTAACTCTCTCAGCGTGGCCGCGCGCCCGCGGAAACCCCGCCAGGAAAGGCGACCACGCGTGCCACGAGGCGTGGGATTCGGGGAACTCGGCGCCTAGCGCGCGCCGCGCAGCCCCGGGGTCCCGGGCGCCCCCCGCCGAGGAAGCCCAGGCGCGGCCTGCGCGGCCCGGAGCCCCGGCCCTCCCCACCCCTCCTCCGGGGCCAGGCCCCGGCCCCGGCTACTCACGTGCCAGATGGCGAAGAAGATGAGCGCGGCGGTGAGTAGCAGCGCCAGCATGTAGCAGAAGGCGGCGAACGTGAACGCCATGGCTGGGGCGGAGCGGCTGGCGGCGGCGCGGATGCCAGCGGAGAAAGGCGACGCGGGGCCCGCTGGGTAAAACCATTCACTTCCCCTGGCC
>RJWM01032378.1:0-21529 GCA_004363535.1 Dasyprocta punctata | reverse complement strand
CTGTGTACTTAGTGATATATGTAAGAACTCCAGAAAAATGAACGTTTATAACTGTTCACTGGTTGTGGATACCCATGAAGGTTTAAAAAATACTCTGTAACAACATTCACAGGAAAGTATGACTTGACTGTGTACTAAATGCATTGTCTACTGTTTAAAGAGACAATTCTATGCAAGAGAGGGTGTGTGTATGTCTTTATTAAATAAAAATGCTCCTTTTCATTTCAAACTTAGTACTTTGCGTGATTCTCTAGTTAAAGTAAATAACCATCAGGATTAGAAAGTGATAATTATCTCTTAGTATTTTAATTCTCTATAAGACAAATAGCTGTTTTGTGAGATTGGATGAGTACATTTCTATTTTATTATACGGGGAGCTGAAGCATTTATTTAATTTCAATGACACATTTTAGTTTACCAGTGGATTTAGATGAATATATGATTTACCTCAACAAAAATAGATTCCTATTTAGATTTGATATTTCAGTTAATTACTATGCATAATGGATATACAGCAGAATTAATAAGTATTGATAAAGTTGATCAAAATTAGTTCTAAAATACTACAGAAATGTTACTTTTCACCATATGCCTTTTTAACTAGTTGTGTCAGATACAGAAATTATGTTTTTGACATTCACCTATGAGGAAAAGCTGTTTTCAAATAATATGAACTACACTTTCATGAGTGTATTACATTCTAAACTACTTAGATTATAAGTTACATTATGTAATGAAAAGTAATATATGTTCAGAAACTCAGGTTTACAACTGAAGATAATTTGATTAGTACATGCTGTCGTAACTAAAACTGAGAAGTACTTTGTTTGTTTGTTTGTTTTCTCCCAAGCTGGAGATTTAACCCAGGGATTCATGAATGCTGGGTAAGTTTTGTTCTATTGAACACCCCGCCCCATTAAATTTTATTCTGAAACAGAGTCTCACAAAGTTGCTTAAGCTGGCCTAAAATTTAGGGTGACCTTAAGTAAATTACTTCATTCCTTTTCCTCTACTTTACAATTTGTAAAAAAGATAAAATGCTTCTTTGATTCCTAGATTTTGAGCTTTTATTAGAAGCATGAGAAATGCAGAAATACTGTCTAAATAATAAAAACAGTGTTACTACTACAAAATATTGTAAGAACACTTAACTAAAAGATTCTAGTGTTATTCTACAAAGTATGAAGCACCCATAGTAATTTAAATTCTAACGACAATTTTCTACTAAATTCTGCATCATGTATTTATGTGAGGTACTAATTTATATTGTATATTTACTTTGAAAATGTCAATGTGTAGTGCTCTGCCACCTGTTTGGTGACTTGTTTTCCAGCAATCCACTTCACTGCAACAAAGTCAAACACGAAAAGAGTCACCAGACACCTAAAACAGCTATTGTCAAGCCCACATCTAAAACTATGCCCTATTTCCTGTCTTCATTCAGAGCCTTATTGACGAGTGGTATTTTACTATATTGTCGTTTGTACCATGGGATATTGTTTTTTCCACGAACCAAAGCAAATAAGACACAGCTGAGCAGAAAGGTTGGGGAATGATGACAGCTGAAAAAGCTCAGCTCATAGATGCTAGAAATAAGAATTTGACAGCTTCGTATCAAAGAATGAGACCAAGATGATTTAAAGAAACTGATATGGTCTATTAAAATATCCTGTTGATGACCTTGAATCAACAACAGTAAGAAAGTTTAAATCATCTTTGATGTCCTCTGCTTAAAATCAGTAAAAATTTATAATCCATTTAAAGAATGTCATGAAACCAAAGAAAATTAAACCAGAGATGGCTGTAAGAGATTTTCTGAGTCCTGTAAGTTCTCATTTTATGATGAGAAAATAAGCATTATGATTTTCATGATTTACTCATGGTTATAAATAAAAAATTTAAAATAAAAAATGGACTTATTGGAGAAACTTTAGTTATATACCTTTCTTACATGAAATAGTTTGTTCTTCAGAAATGTTCAGAGCGTATATGTCTCTTTGTGTGTGGCTGTACATGAAGTTTAAATATTAATCCTTATTTATATACTAATGTGCATATTTCCTGGCAACTACCTATGAAAAACATATGCTTTAAATCAACAATATAAAAATTTTAAATACTTCTACAAAATTTCTTTCACTTATATTTGAGTACGAATTTGTTAATTCTGTATTTACCCAATGCTATAAGTCTATATATGGAAAATAAATTTGAGTAAGTTCAGCATCACTTAATTGTCAATATTGTACTAAGCTGAGTGTGGCGGCACATTCCTATAATCCTAGCACTTGAGAGGCTGAGGCAGGAAGATCTTTGCAAGTTCAAGACTAGCCTGGGCTACAAAGTGAGCTCAAGGCCAGTCTGAACTACACAGTGAGAACCTGTCTCAAAAAGACAAAAAAAAAAAAAAAACATTAAAAATGAGAAAGTATATGTCTTAATTATTCTTTTTTTGCTGGGGAAAAATATCCAATACCCAAAGTTAAAAGAAGGAAAGATTTATTTAGCTCACAGTTTGTAGAGGTTTCAGTACATACTTGGCCAGTTTCAAGGCAGAGTGGCATGGCAGACCGTTATCCCAGAGGGGAAACAGTTTATGTCAGGGAGAAGGTAGCAAAACAAACAAGGAATGATCAAAGCTCTTTCTACACCTTCTATCTTATCTGGGCTACTTAGGGTGGGTAGCACACACACCCTTAATTCTAGTGCCTTTGATTTTAACATTGTATCATGAATCAATTCCATCGTCACACAGTTTAGATTCAGCCACTTCTGAAAAAGCCTCACCCATGACCTCATGAGGCTTTTAGGGGGGAATCTTACATAAGCCATAACAAAGTCTTTCTTTTTTTTGATATATGATATATGCATATGAAATTTGGAATTAATTTAGGTAAGTTACACATTATACAATTCCAAGTCAGAAAGATATTGGGAGAAAAAGGCAGTTAAAAATCTCAGACATTCAAGCCATGCATAATATTAGAGTTCATCCTTTCAAAATGTTGTTCATGAGTCATTGAATAAGAATCATTGTAATAACTTGATACACTGATTCTAATAAGTATACAATTGCAATGCAAATACACTAATTCATAAGTTACACCTGTGGAGGAGGAGAAAGAAGGAGAGCAACTAGGAGCATCTCAGGACAGCTCAGTTCTGAGAACATTTTGACCAAAGAAATCTGTCTCTGCTGCTCTCTCCTCTCTCTCTCTCTTTCTCTCTCTCTCTCATCCACACACTGAACCACAACTCCTACACACACACACACACACACACACCACATACACACACACTGAATTATAGAAAATCTGGGTAAAATTTAAAGTTTTTAAGTGAAAGTAATATTTAAGCAGAAACCTGAAAAAAATTATTCCCGAGAAAGACAGAGTGATAAGACTGTTCAAAGAATTGGCAGGTGCACACACTTAGAGGCAAGACAGAACACTTGGCATATTTGATGAAGGACTAATGAAGAAGTGAAATGTGCTCATTTTGTTGACTATGGAGCATAACTTTAGAAGTAGCTATGTAGCCAAAGCCAGATAAACTCATATAAGAAAGGTATTTATAAACATAAGCAAGGAGTTAATGTTTATGAAAAGACTCTTTAGATGACAGAGATTAAGTAAAATGTGTTCAAATACTCACAGGAAGAAGCTGAATTAATGCAAATGTTGTAGATTAATGAACGGTGTGAAGTAACTGACAGATATACTCTTGATGAGAAGCAGTACTGGCATTTTTCTTTGATCCTTTTTACTAGTGGAAAGCTTGTCTTAATTATCTGCATTTCTCAGGTGAAAACTTCATAAAAGAATGAGCTTCATTCTCTGAATGTTTTCCCCTATGCTCTCACCTCATTCAGTCATCACGATTTTGTGTTATCTCTCCACACACCACTAAACTTGACCTAGTAAAAATAATCAATGATTCCTTTGGAATAAACCCAAGGGATTGTCCACAGTATGTATTTTATTGGATTTTCAGTGACCTTTACTTATGTTATTACCTATTTATCAAAAAACTCTCATAATAATGCTTGGACATGTGCTCCAAAATACAAGATACCTTATGCCTTGAAACTGCAAACAGCTGAAAAATTTACCAGACTTGTAGGAATAAATTTTCATATGTATATATGTATGTTAAATATCTTACAATATTCCAAATGAATCAAATTTAGTTACACACCTCAGTGTAATGCGCTTCACAGACAATATATTAAGTGACAAAAGCCATGTAGAAACAAATTATTTAAAGTTTAAAGTGACTGACCAAGCACAGCAGTGCATATCTGTAAATCCTAGCTGCTTGTGAGGCTGAGGCAGGAGAAATGTAAGTTTCAAGCCAGCCTAACAGAATAAAATGTGAAGAGTTGGACATGTATCTCAGTGAAGCATCACTAGATTCAATCCCCTGTACCACTAGAAAAAAAGTAGGGGGAAGTTGTTAAAATTGAGGCGGGATATTTAAGTTTCTCCTAAGGTGCTAGTAATACTTAATTTCTTGACCTGGACTTTGATTCTGGATTCAGTTTAAAATACTTCCATGGAATTTTTATATTTTCTTATGTGTGATTATTTTAGAAATAAAAATAAAGAACATTAAATTGAAAATTCCCGATATGACCACACTAGCATTTTGGTCACTATCTTATTTTTCATACTTTTACAGATGCATCTTCTCAGCATCCTGTGTAGGATTCTCCAAAACATAAGCTTTGGTGTTAATCAAAGTTTTTGCTTACCTGTGTCTCTGAGTAATAATTTGTTTAAAGGAGACACATGCATAATTAAAACTTAGATTTTCTTAAGCTCCATACCAACATGCCGGACTTCAAAGTGCACTTCTCTTTTGAAATATCTGACAAAAATTTCAAGCTTTGTATGCTCCCACTAGATCATTTCTGCCTACTAGTTTTATGCACACACAACCACTCAAACCATGGTTTTGGAAGTGATGTTGAATTCATCCCAATTTACAGATTGCTAAATAACATGCATACTACCTCCTTTAAGTTCCTAATTTGCCTTATGTTGTCCTTCCACTAAGTATGGTTTTCAGGCAACGTTTACCTTTAGATTTCACTCCAGTCTTGTTAGTGCACTCCTGAATTAAACAATGCCACCTATCACACTAATTCTTACATACACACACTCATGAACTGCTAATGAAACATTTTTAAAAGATGACTCTGTTCCTGTTAGTCCCCTACTTAACATAGCATTTTTTTCAAGATTGCATAAATATCCAATTTTTCAGGTACATTTTTTCAGCTTTTCAGAGGGCTCAATACATATATACTTTAAATGAGTGACTGAAGTCTGACCAAAATTAAAAATTTCAAAGCAAGTATAAAATAGTTCTATGCAAATAACATAGTATGCATGATGAAGAATGAATTGTTCGTTTCTAGAAAATGTCCTATATGCATAGTTTATTCTAGCAAAAAGAAGGTCAAACATGATCACTGTTTATTTCCTTCCATATGTTCTTGTCAACACCAAGCCTAGAAGTTTGATGAAAGTTGTATGTGAAAAAAGAAACAGACCTTTCTGTTAGTTCCTATATTTATATATCGAGACTCCGTTTTTTTCTTCTTCTTCTTCTTATATTTTGTTTGTTTGTTTGTTTGCACCTTTTCATTTGCCTTGAGTTGGAAAACAATGTATGTTACTGTAATATGAAAACATGAGGGCAGATCATTTTAGTTTCGTTTAGTTCTCTATTCCTATGATGTGAAACAGTACCTGGAAAATAGTTCTGTCTGTGTTAAAATCCTCCAATGAGTGAAGGACATGAGAATCTATGCTGCCAAATTATCTTGAGAATCTCTATGAAAATTTTCAAAAATAAATTGCCAGGCATCTGTAGGTATTTAAAATGAAAGTAATGAAACATAAGGACCAAAAGAGGTTGTTAATTTCTGGTGATACTGTAACCAAGGTAACAAAACAAAAAATAAAATTAAATAAAATTAAATAAATAAAAAACAAGGAGAGGTATAATAAGAAGTAAAAAGTCAGTTTTGCATAATATTTCTAAGTTTCATTATCCTAAATGAATAGAGCAAAACTCAGCATGGCTTCCACTCAATATAGTCTTTTCATGTATGTGCTGTACCTCCCAACTCACATGTTCATGGTCTCCATGTGCACCTGCACTGTATCCAGCTGCTGCATCTCACCATTAGACTGCGTCATGTAACTTACTTACTAAAATGTCTAACACTTAGATCAAATCTTAAAAACTGGCAATAAAAATAATATAAAATAATATAGTATTTACGTGCCTCCTTGAAGTAAAATGCAGGCTAAAAGTGCTGAAAATACAGATAAAATTAAAATAAGGAGACTGATTGGAAACACAGCACACTGAGGATAATGCATTGAATAAAATGGGTAAACAAATGGATTGAGGACAAGACTGTCTGAATTTTCTCTCAATTCTGATACTTCCCAGAAGTAAGGACTAGGAAATTCACTTAATCTTCTTGAGTTTGGTCTTTACATTTATAAAATAATGTTTAAAATATCTTGTCTACTACCCTGGAGCATTGGAAAGATCATGCTTAATAATATTGTGAAGCAGTTTCTAAAGGTTCATAGTAATCCTTGAATCACAATTTTTGTTGTAATTGTTATAAAGCTCTTTACTGTGTACAGTAGTGCTTCTTTATGAAACTGCATCTTTTGTCTTTTAACAGAGATTCTAAGGTGAGTTTTAGCTTTGCATTCAGTGGTAACTGAACTGACTTGTCATCCCTGGAGTCTACAAAGTCAAAGCAGATCATCAGGAGCTGCAAGTAGCGATCAGCAAACTACAGAGAGTCTAGTTCAAGGTAAAGCTGTCTCTTGATCACTTCCTCTGGGGAGAAAAAAAAAATGAAAAAGAAGCAAGAAGAAAAGACACTGCTGCCCGGAATGAAAGACTTGATATTATAATGTTTGAACCTGGCTCCTTGAGAGGCATTTAATCACTGCTTACTTAAGGAAAATGCAGAAAGAGGTCCTGTCTTCCTGATGAGAGAGGTAAAAACCATGCCTCTCAATTTTTGCAGCAATTAATCTCACTGTATTCTGATATCTCTGGAGTAGAAAGGACTTTATCTGTACGGAATCTTCTTATCCTTGCACATCTAGGTGCCCTAGGAGAGAATTCATCTGTGTGTCCATTTTAGTGAACAGTAACAGTATAACTAGAGAATATTTGTACATGAAGAAGATAAAATAATCTCAGCATCTAGTTGTTCAGTTTCAGTTGCAGTTACTTGGTTGCACAGTTGGCATTCTGAAAATAATTCCATGGTATCAGTCTCATGAAGCCAGAACCTAAATACAACAATTCCTGTGAAGTTTTTAATCCAGAATGCATTAAAGTCGAATATGAGTCTAGTCACTCCAATGTTTTTCCAGATACAATAGAATTAAGAAGAAAGTTTTGAACCTATGGGGAAAAAACAGGCCTACCTCACCACGTAAATCAAAACAAGCACAGTTCTACTTTCTTTATTTTCCTCTTTTCATTTGTAAGCAAAGGCAAGGAAAGCAGGACAATTTGATGTCAATAGGTTAACACTTCCTGATCCTCAGTAATGTCATATAATTTAAGTCATCACCCAATGTCTCTAAATCCTCAGCACTTTGCTCTATATGGAAGAGCAGCAAGTCAGACAACAGCAGCAGTGTCACACAGTGGCGAGTGTCACATATTTCAATGTCACAGAAGAATGGGAAATTTTTATGTTTGTCATTTGATTTGTAGAACAGAAAAATTGGGTGCAGAAAAGCAAGTGACCCACAAGGTCACACACTGACATGTTAAAATCAGGATGACAGCCTGCATTCCATCTCTTAAACTCTAAAGTTCTTGATATATGCTATCTCCCCCTATTTACATCATTACTAGTTCTGTACTAATGCTTCCAAATGATGAATTCTTCCTCTATAAATATGTAATGTTTGTTATACAGAAAGAATAGAATTGTTGTAGCAATACATTTTCATACTTTACCTGTGTTGATGTATTCATAACTGGTAGTGAAAAAAAATCATTTGAAGTCTTTCAAACATACGATATAAATATATTTCTCTTTCTGAGTTACAGAAGAGCATTTGAGATTCTACAAACATTCCAGTAACAGTGATTGTGCTCTATACTATGTCATATAACTTTATAGAAGACATGATTTTTTTAAAATAAGACATATTTTATCTTATAAAAATAAAAATCTTTAAATCATCATTAAGATGGAGTTATAAATGACAAGTAATGCTTGAAGATGCAAAATATCACATCATTTACACACTGTCATTAAAATTAATTTTAAAAACTCTAGCTGTGATAAATATTTTTTCATGCAAAGAAAAAATACGTAGAATTACTTTTGTTCTTTGTTTGCATTCTCATTTGGGGTTCATCGTCTCAAATGACTAAACAGCAGTGAAAAGAATCAAAGACAAGTATTTGCGTATCTGTGAATATCTGGCTTACACCAAGTTTCAAATGCTTGTCACTAAGCTAAAAAAATTTAGCAGAGATTTAAGATTTATTTTCATATAAATCTATTCTGAATTGACGGTGCAAAACTAGAAGTGAATTTGAACACATCATTTTATACTTCTCTTCTTTGTTTGTTATGGCAAACGTTCATTAGGGTCAAGGCCCGTGAGTGGCATTATACATTCTCCTGAGTGAGCATAGAATTTGCGATTTGCTTCTACTTAATCAAATATGACTGGTGAGGAGAGGGTCCTGTAGCATTGCATAAGACTCCTTCTTAGTAGAGAGGAGAAATCTTCTTGTTGTCTTTGAATAAATTAGATGTCGTGTTAGGAGAAGATCTGCAGAAGAGTCCCGTGACAGAGAAGTGGAGGATGCCACGAGGAGGATGCCGGAGCACGGCCTCTGTGGAACATTCGGGAAGTGATCAGTACTCAAGTCAGACAGCTGCAAAAGAGTAACATTCTGCCAACAGCTGTGTGCGCTATAAAGAGGACTTTATGCCCTAGGAAGGAAGACAGATGGCTGAGGTTTTACTGAAGACATAGCGTACCTTAGAGGACTCAGCTAAACCATATCTTGGTGTGTGATCCAGAAATCTATGAGATAGCAAGTATGTTATATGAAGCTGCTAAGTTTGTGATAATTTATCAAACAATAGAAAATGACTATCTGTAAAGGCTCAGCTTTCTAGCATTTCCACCAACTAATGTATGTAAAGTAAAACATCATTAGTTATCAATTTGGTTGTTACTATTTTGAAAAAAATGTAAGGCTATGCAAGAATTATAATTCAACAATTTTGTGTTTATAAAGTTGCTTGATAAACCTTCAAGCTTTGAGAAATTTGTGAATCTCATGATTTCCATGCCAAAATATGTGTTCTAATCAATCGAAAAATTTGTAAGTCAACGTTTTGTTACTATTGGTAAATGTGGATTAATTATGTTGTCTTACTTTTTTGATGTATCTAGTTTCTTGAAGCAAAATTACATTTTATCAATAAAAATTAAATTAGCATAAATTATTTTAAAGAGTCACCTTTACTTTAATGGATATTTGTGAAATAATTATTTAGTGGACAGTTTAGTGGAGCAAGATGGATTTTCTAGACGTACTTCGGAATGATGGAATTAACATGAAAGTTTGTTGTGTGGCTGTTAAAGTCGGGACCTCAGTTTATAGCTTAAGTTTTGCTCTGATTTTCTACCTGACTTTCCAGTCACTTAATCTCTCCTGAGACTTTAGTTTAGTTACCTTTACAATGAAAGTACCCTGAATCATAATTTTAGATGTCCCTCAGGGTATCTACTAAATTGTATATCCCTATGAAATCTTATGTGTAACATTTATTATCTTCTTTTTACCATAATTTTATAGATATGAAGTACCAAATAAGAAGCAACAGTGATTTATCTTTGATGGATTATTTTCTCTAATCTGAATTATCTAGTCATCTTCTGTGATGAAAAGTTAAATTTTAAGGCAGTCGTTTTAACTTTTCTTTTTCTGCTCTGACAACTGATTCTGCAGTTCTCTCAGCCCTTATCCTTTCCAAATCTCCACTTTTTTTCATTTAATTGAAAAAATTCATCAAAGTGATCAAAGAAACTGTCAAACATCGTAGAAACGTTGAGCGAAATCTGCAGCAGTTTCCAAAGTTTTCAGATTATGCCACAGTCACAAAAAAATAATGATTATAAACATTTATCAAATCAATTATCTTGTTTTGGAAAGAATTGTGCACCAAGAAAAATTTGTGATATCCTTGTATAATTCTAACTTGCATAACTTCTACAGAGCAGCACAGGATATATCATAGCATTGTATATTATGCAGCATGCATTAATAGATCTAAAATCCAGGGCCTGTCTTTAGCATTTTAGATATTGTTTTCTGAGATAGCTTTGATATATGAAATCATTGATATTCAATATGGGTGACTTGATATTTCGATGAATGTGCAAATTTTTTAAAGATCAAGATAATTCACTAATTAATATATCCATAATTCACCATTAATATATCTCTACATCGTTGCCATTTTATGTTTGTGTATGATTCATTTTAAAAGCTATCCTCTTAGCAAATTTCAATCATAGAGAATTGCTAGCTATTGTCATCACGCTGTATATTAGAGTTCTACAACTTGCACATCCTGAGGAACAGAAATTTTGCATCATTACCTCATTCTCCCTCCTAAAAATTTCCTGGGCCTCTGTTTTGATGCGTGCTCAGTCACGTAGGGATTACTCACTTTAGCTCTGAATTAAGACACCTCAGGAATATATAGTCAAATGACTATCTTCTAAATTAATACATAATTTAAATATATGTAGAGATATGTAACAGACAGTAATAGGGAATGTGTCTGGTCATGTTGGTTTGTTTGTTTATAAATTAGTCCAAGTGCAAATTTGGCTCATTGTGGGGTTTCAGTGGGTTCTGCAGAATGGAGTTTGGAATCAAAGGCTTTTGCCTCTGAAATTTTAAATTTAGCAGTACACTTTAGGGCAACCTGTTTATATTCATTGACTGTCAGGCTTATCAAATGCGAATGATAAATACTAATACTATATTTTTTCAGAATATAGTGAGAACAACATAAGAAAATGCTTATAAAGTGGTTCATACTGTACTTAGTAGATGGCAAGTTGTAAATACATTTTGTCTATGCATTAACAGATATAGACATGTAAAATTGATCTAATCATATAATCTTGTTTAATGAAGACAAGAAGTGTTTGCATTAATTTTTCAATTCAAGGAGTCTTTGTATTAGTCAGAATTAGGTTCAGGATTAATTTTGACTCTGGGTTAAGGAAGCGAGAGTTTCAAATGGAAGTATTTATTTTTAATTTTTCTGACAAACCATTCTGCTGCAGGCCATCCAGAACTCTGTGGTGCTTCCTGACACATCAACATAGACTTGCATTGTATTTTTCATTCCCAAATTAATTCAAGGTTAGTTGAGGGTTCAAGATGACTGCTTCATGTGCCAGCTGTGATGATCACATCTCAACCATTACGAAGGAGAAAAAGGAATTGGACATGTCAGATTTTCCATAAACGCAAATGTCCTGAATTTGGTCATACCACTTCCTTTCATATTTTATATGTTGAGAAGAAAGCAAATCTAGTCATAGCTATCATTGTTCAAGGGAATCTAGGAATTGTAATGATTTTAAAGTACATATATGCAGATTTATATCTTTTCCTTTTCCCTTCCCTCTTTCCTCTTTTTCCCTTCCTAATTACTTTTGCTCTTTGAGCTGTTTTTACCCTTACATAGTATTTATTATAGATTTTGGATCATATATACTTTTTCAGTTTCTTGCACTAGGGAGATACATATGTAAGATAACTAAAACGAACATATTGCTGAATGTATCTGTTATTGAGAAAGAACAATTAATACTCATATGATTAGATCAATTTTACATGTCTATATCTGTTAATGTAAACAACCATTTTGAAGGTAATGATGCACAATATTGCAACCATTGTCAAGTTTCTGTCATCCTGTTTTGTAAACTTGTAATGTTACTATTGTGCATTTACTCTAGTCATTTGTTTGTCTCTTTTGCTTTTTGTCTTTCTTATACGTATCTTTTTTTCTCTTAAATAAAAAAAATAAAGTACATATATCTGAAAAATCTAGGTTTCCATCAGTTTAGAAGAAGGAAAGAATAGACATCAATGTGAGGATCAACATCCAAATTGTTTGCTGTGTGTATAATTTCAGTGGTTATACATTACTATGTAAAGACTAAGTTCAGATAGTACTTCAACTGAGTAATTAGATATAAATATATTACTCACAGTACTGTTTCTATGAGAAAAATTTTTAAAATGGGTTTCTTTTTTATTGCCCTAAGATGAGGTATTCCTTATATAAATTTAATATAAAATATTTGCACATTTAATAATTTTGTCAAAACATAAAGTACAAAAGATGTCAAGGGTTCCTGTCTCATTTCCCTTCCCCCTTACTAATAGGACTAATTTCAGTTCAGTCTATGGAGCAAGCGGGGCCCTAGGAAGAAAAGATATTTAAATTAAGATCTACAGAGAAGTTTAGTATTCAGACAATATGCAAAATAAAAATAAAATCATTGTTAGTATAATGAGATTTTTATTTGAAGATCTCAGGTGAAATTGTTTCTGGTCCTGAGGGTAATTAAAGAAATTTAGATTCCTGGAAGATAAATATGTAGAGGAAACATGGCAAAAAGAGAAATCTACCAAGTCATAGGGATTATGCAATTTCATAAGGCATGCCAAGGAGTATGGACCAAACCAAGTGGACACAAGGACTTACTTAAGAACAATTCAGAAGTAATCAGGATCCAAGTACGGTACATATGAACTAAAATAAAAAGAATACAAAAAATTAACAAGGATCATCAGACATTCTAAGTAAAACACAGCAGATATTTTAAAGACATAACTAAAATCACATAACATAAGGAATATCTACAGGGGAAAAGGTGAAGAAAGCTAAATTAATAAGATATACGAAGCCGGAGGTAACTGAAGAAAGCTTGTGTCAATATCACATGCTGAGTTTAATACAAATAACACTTGGAGATTTCAGTATGCTACTTCCAGTAATGAATAGAATAATAGATCAAAGATAACTAAATAAACAGAGGATTCCAAAAGTGTCCAAAAAGAACAGCTTGTGCTTTCATTGTCTGTCTGATCATTTTTAATGCCTATATCTTGTAATCTGAACAATTACTTTGAAGATAAGAATACACCATATATTAACTAGTGTTAATCTCCTATTACTTTGTTTTGAAATCCTGTATCATTGTTTGTTTGTTTGTTTGTTTTCCTGGTACTGGGAATCAAATGCAGGACCTTGAGCTTGCCAGCCAGGCACTGTGCTGCCGAGCTATATCCCCAGCACCTTGTACCACTGTTATTATTTTTTCATTTTAAAATAAAATTTTAAAAAGTGAAATACATACAATCCACCCCTTAAAAACAAAATAAAATTTTCTTGTATATAGAAATTAAAGCAAAATATTGGTTAGATGCCAATTTTATACAAAGGATCTACAGAATCAATCTTTACAAAAAATATATAATTTTGGCATAAAAAGAAAAATTTACGCTAAATATGTAGAATTTCAGGAGACCCTAAATAGTCACAAAAATTTTGAAAAAAAGAGCCAATTTGGTGGGCCCCAGTTCCTGATTTTAAAACATACCATAGAACAGTAATAATGAAAGCAATGCAGTACTGACATACAGACCGATATATAAACGAAGTACAAAAAATAACCTAGAAGCGACAACTAAGAAATAAAGTCTCATATGTTGCCAAATAATTTTTCAAAAACATGTCATGATCATATAATGAATAATGGCAATCTTTTCAGCAAGCAGTGCTGGAAAAACTTATATATGCATAAAAGATTGAAGTTAGAGCTTAAATAACCCCATATATAAAAATATAATCCCATATATAAAAATTAATTCAAAATGGATCAAAGACTATAAGAGAAACAACATAGATAACATGTTTCTCAATACTGGATGTTATACTGTGGTCGGTACTGTGTCCCCCCAAAAACCTCATGTAATTGTGGCATGGACATGGCTGAGTCTGGCATTCATGACTGGTTTGTTGTCTGGCTCTGGGACTGGCGATGTGAGTGCTGCAACTGCCCAGGGGTGGAGCCGATATACTGTGTAAGGGCAAGAGGAAGTCTCTCTCTCTCTCTTGCTCTCTCTCTTGCCAGCTTCATGCACCTTGCTGTTTAGGGGCCACCATGAATGGCTGCTCTGCCACGCCATGATGCCTTGGAGACAACTAAGAATGGATTGAAACCCTGAAAACTGTAAGAAATAAACCTTTCTTTCCCTAATTTTGGGCATCAGGTATTTTGTCTCAGCAACGAGTGAAAAGTAACTAAGACACTGGATTTAGCAATGATTTCCTGAATATGATTTTTTAAAAGGCATAGGCAACAAAGAAGTGGATAAAAATCTCCTGAAATTGAAAACTTTTCTGGGAACTAGGATTATGACTCAGTGGAACAGTACTTCCTAGCATATAAGGCCCTGAATGATATCCTCAGCATAAACACAGAGAGATACAGAGACAGAGACAGGCAGAGAAAGACACAGAGAGAGAGAGAGAGAGAGAGAGAGAGAGAGACAAGGAAAATTTTCTTCATTGAAATACACTATCAACAGTATACAAATGCAACCTACTGAAATGGAAAATTGGTCTCCAAAATGGAGGAGAGTTATGAAATCCCAGAACAAAGACATTCTATCAATTCAAAAATGGGCAAAAGACTTGACTGGACATTTCTCCTATGAAGTAACACAAGTGACCAAAAAAGCACAAGAAAAGATGCTGATTATCACTAATTATTAGAGAAACACAAATTAAAACCACAGTGAGCACCAGGACATCTACTCTGAAAAACAAAATATAAAGGGAAATACTGAACAAGTGCAGCTGAAGTTGTGAAGAAATTGGGTGGGTGGTGCTGCCTATGATCCTGGCACTCACAGCTCAGTACCATTCGCCCCAGACACCTGAGACAGCGGTGCACACCTTAACATTTGCCCGGCTAGGTTTTGATTTCATTTCGGTTCTATTCTGTTTTGTCTCACATTCCTTCATTTTGTAATGGGAATGCTTGCTCTGTGCCATTGTACTTCAGAATTACATAACTTGATTTTTAAGAATTGTTTTTAAAGAGATACATAGCAAGAATTTGCCTTGACTCTCAGAATGGACTTTAATTTGGACTTTTAAAAAATGCTGGAACTCTAGAGGTATTGGGAAAGGACTTATTGTGTTTACAGCTGTATGCAGAATAGTTGTATTATGTATGGTGGATTGATACTATCTTTACTTGGAGATGTGTTTGGCTGTAAAATTAATGAAGGAAATGAGATGATGGTTAAGCTTAGCTGTCAACTTGATTCAGTTCAGGGCTGTGCAACGAATTTGTAAAGTGCACTTCTGACAGTATCTGTATGGATCTTAGATGAATGATATTGGGGTCTGTTCTTGGTCACTCATTCTTTTCTCTTTGTCACTATTCTCTTTCTCTGCTTTCCAGTTGTTACAATCTATGCATCTTTATTCTATTATGTCCTTCCACCATTATGTACCCATCCTGCTTTGATGCCATCTGACCATGAACTGAATTCTCTGAAACTGTGAGTCAAATATACTCCTGTCCTTTAAATCAACAGTATCAGACATTTGGTTCAGCAATGGAAAAGCTGACTAAACACAAAAAATAAATGCAGTATTATTCACCCTTAAAAGAGAAGAAAATTCTGACATATGTTACTACATGGATGTACCTTGGAGATATCATACTAACTGAAATAGGACAATCATAAAAATACAAAAATTGCATATTCTACATATACAGGTTACATCTTTGAGCTACATTGAGGAAAGAAAATAAAGCAATGATGACAAAAGCTTGTGGGTAGAAGGTGATCTGGAGTTACTGTTCAGTGAGTTTAAGGTTTCAGTTGTGCCTGATGAAAAAGAGTTTTGGTGATAGTGGTAACAGTTGTAAAGCAATAAATGAACTTTGCACTTAAAAACGTTGAAGATGATCAGTTTTAAGTGTTAATCACAATAAAAATCAAAATACATGTTAAATTTTTATGTCAAGAAAGTAATCAAAATGGACATTTGAAACTATTTATTTCATATTAAGTAACGTACTATTAGATTATATATACACAAAGACATATACATACAAAAACTGTAGAATTAGAAGCATGCCAAATAAGATATGTGATTAACAGTAGATGAAATATGCAATGACAAGTCTTCAGTTTGATTTTAGAGATGTAGTGTATGCTTTCGATTCACTCAAAAACTTATAAATATAAGCTTTATATTGAGTAAAATTTATGAGTGAGTAAAGAGCTCCAGTGACACAATCAGCTAGCACACAGCACTTACATGAGTTGGTTCATATCAGTAAGCTGTCCAGTTAAAATTGTGGCAGATGATGAATATATTTGTTTGAAAAATATTTGGATAATGCTTTTTGTATTCAGAGAGGTACAGTAAATAGACATTGGTTGAAATCACAAATTGTAGTATTTCTCCCAGTATAGTATAATTTTTCTCTCTCTTGTTGCAATATCTCAATTATGCATTGTATTTTATATGATTGATGAGAAATTTATTTCCCATTAACCTATGCTATGTATATTTCATAATCAAACAAAGCATGAAAACATTGAAAAAAGTCTTGAATTTGAGTACTATCATTAATCATTATGTTTATTTTATTTCTTAAACACAAGTCATAATGTACTAATTCTCTTCTTAAACATCTATGTAATGCTACCCTGTCTGAACCCAGTGCTTACTCCCCATAGTGCTGTACTGATTCCACTGGATTATATTTACATTGAGGAGATGCTTCCAGTTTCAAACATTGGAGTAATAGGATATGATCATCATCATAGACTTAGAATAAAAAAATTTAAAAATGTTAAAATTTACCACACACTTATTTTTAAAAATATCAAAAATAGTATTAAAAGAGATTCCTTAATCAGAAAAATAAGCAAACATCGTATTTAAATTAAAAAATCAGAGGTTTTCCTCCTGGGATTATAAATTAAACAATTGTGACAATCATTATGTCTGCCTAGGCAGTTCAAGAGAAAATAAAATTAAATCTATAATGCTACATAAGGGATCTAAAAGGAATTAAAATATTACTGCAAAATTAAGTGTCTGTAGCCCTGAGTTATAAAACTCAATATGAAAAAGTGAAATGTTCTCTCCAAAAATATAGATTCATATATTTAAAGAAATACTCTATCAAATCCTAAGAAGTATTTTTGTTAATTTTATTTATACATTTTGCATATACATAATGATCATATTCGTCATAGGGAATTTGCACCTGTACATAATGTATCTTGATTCTTTTTCCCCCAGATTTTTCTTTACACTTTTTTTTCTTTTGACTTCTTTTCCTCCTCTCCCTTTCCTTGTTCCCCTCTCCATTTTAACACTCGCTTCCCATTTCCCAATATCTATTAAATATTTTGGTCCTCTATTTTTACACTTTCAGTTTATCACACCAGAAAAGCTATGTGATTTTTACACATGTGTGTCTGATTTATTTCACTTAAGAGTATGGTCTCAAGGTTCATTCATTTACATGTAAACACCCCAAGTTTACCCTTCTTTATGACAGAGTAGTACTCCAAAACAGAAAAATGCCACATGTTCATTCATTCACTCACCGTTGAGGATTTGAGCTGTTTCCAAGATTTAGCTATTGCAAATGGTGTTGCTATAAATATGGGTGTACATATATCACACTGAGATTTCATTTCATCCAGAAAAATACCTATTATCAAGAAATGAAGCAATAATAAATGCTGGAGAGGCTATGAAGAAGATGGAACACTTTTCCACTGTTAGACTGGTGCAAACTGGTGAAACCACGGCAGAAATCAGTGGGGATGTTCCTCAAAAATAAAACTAGTAGTCCCACTTGCTCCAACTATTTCACTTCTTGACACATTCTCTTAATCCTCTAGAGTTCAGACCCTGGCCATGAGTTAAAACATTTCTTTCATGGAAAATTACTGACCATCCCTAAGACCATGAAACCCTCCTTCCTTTATAGTGCCAACTGAAATACAGGATTTTTAAAATCTAAATGTAGATTTAGACTCTCTCACAGATTCACAGTAATTAAAAAATCTACTTGCATCCACCTTGACTTTCCTTTATTAGGACTAGTCCCAGGGAATTATTCCCAGTGGTTCTGTCATATGAATTAGCCTTGCTTTCTTTTAAGAAATAGACTACATGTTAAGCAGCTGAGTATTAGTCTCAACCTCCTCAATGCCTATAGAAAAATAAAGGTAGTACAAAGACCCATTTTCATTAGATGAAAGAAACTGCCTGTCTCTTTCATCTAGCTCAATGTAATTGCTTTAAAACTCTTGTGAGTTTCTTAAGTATAAGTTTTTAATTCATTCAGTTATACAAAAGCCCAAGTATGTATGCCTGCATGCATTAGTTTTTGAACATAACTTCCTAGATAGACTTGTAGGGCAGAGTTGTTTGGGTCCAAGATTCTTTTTTTCCAAAACTGTTTTCTCTTCAAATAACCTAAAATGAAGAATTTGAGAACCTTAAAAACCTCTTGCCCAGTGAGCAGGATCAAATACACATTCATTTTGTGGTTTTAGAAGACTTATCAAGTAAACTCTTATATCATTTTTGTGATCTTATAGGCCTGACATACTGGCCAAGTCTAGGTTTTTATTTTCACCTATATCCATGTGTGACTTTGAGAGTCTTTTGCCAAGAGATACTAGGGAAAATAATTTTATTTTCAAACCTAGCTAATACTGAAATGTTTATATTGCTTCTAAATTCTGCTCAAAAGTAGAACAGTTTCTCCTTTACATCATTAATCTCGTAATTCTTCTAAAAGGCAAGAAGGCATTCAGAACTTGCAACATTTATCTTGCAAATATCCTTGGGCCGCTCTCAGAAATCATCAGTTACTCTGTTTTCCAGATTACATAACGGTATTCTTTATACCCTCTCGGTCTTTTTCCTTCATGCCTTTACATTTCTTATCAGCAGCGTTCCCTGAAGCTTTTTCAGCTTTCCCTGGTAGCCTTCTCAAGGGAGTACCACTTTTTCATAGTGGGTTCCCCTGAACCTTTTGGATGTTACCAACTATGAAGACTGAGGTGAGAGGAAACAGACATCTTTGTCCATTGAAGGAGTGACAGAGAAATTGAGGTCATCTTTGTTTTAACACACAGTGCAATGATACAAGTAAAAAGCTAAAGTCTTTCTGTAAGACAGATTTCGTACCCCAGGCCCATTATCTCACTTATGAACCATCAGTTTGGCCTTATTTTATGTCACTCGGGCCAGTGTATAGTATTCCTGTAGGGTTAAGTCAAAACTCAACAGTCAGGAAAGCGTGCTACTCCAGTGAGAAAGAGTGCCTTTACATAGCAAGCACTGGCAGTGTCTGCGGTCAGTAACTCAATCTACTACCAATTGGTTCTGTTAGAGAGTCGGTATGATTCTATTTCCAGCTGTGTGACAGGGCTCTATTTCATTTGAAAAGATGTGTTTGAGCAGATTTCAAGCAGGTCCACAAAGTTTTTAACAAAATAACTCACAATGTCAAAATATAGTCTACTATTTTTCCTCCTAATTCACATTAAGTGCTACTTGAAAATTGCTTTCATCGCATTAAGGCTGCAAGTACCACAGGCATTTATTTCAGTGAATATCTACACGGAATTGGAGAAGTGTTTGGCCACATTCCAAAGACGGAAAGACGCCCCTTGCATTTTACTGGCTCTGGGTCCTGTCCTGGTATATTTTTACCATGTAGTCCAACTCTGACAGGAGAGAAAATTGAGAGATACACACTTGGAAAGAAGGAAACTTGCTTAAAAATATCACTTTATGTAGTTCAGCTTTAATTTTTAAGGTTTCATGTGAGCTGAATTGCCATGTCTTTCTGAGAAGAAATGATTTTTAGTCATAGAATGAGGTCTTTCTTTTCCCAGAGGAAAGTGAGAATGGAAAGAACATGATTTGTAACTGCCTTTTAAAGGTAAGAAGGGTATATTGTGATATCTTAGCAATATCCAAACACATTCCAGGAGGTTCAAGAAAGAAAAACTTGGTAATCTTATGAATATTGTGCTACTGTCCCATGGCAAAAAGCAACCTGTACTCCTAGAAAAGCTTTCAATTAACTCAAAGTGTATATTATAGTGTCTCTAGCTCCTTATAGTGCCATTAAGTGTCAGTATGGGGCAATTAGTCCTTCAGCATGTGATTAATATTCTTCTAACTGCTTGATGTTATTTGCCATTCATTGGTAATGAATAGACATTTAATTAATGCTAACTTGTTCCATGGCAAAAAACACAGCAGAAGTTTCCTCATTTCTATATGAATTTATTCTCAGTTTTTCCCATATCGTCCTACCAAGAGCCTTAAATCTTTACTGTGATATTCATTTTGAAAGATACTAGTACATTCTAACAGTGTTATAGCTTATTTTATGAATAGTGTTACTATTGTGTGAATAAAATATTAGATTATTAAATATTTTATATGTATATTCTTTTAACTCTGAGAAAGCAAAACATTGTCTATGTATTCTCTTTTTCTTGATTCATAATCTAAAACTACTTTAAAGAAATCAGAACTGATTTATAATTAAAAATCAATAAATGTATGCCAAAGTGATGCCATTATTTCAAAGACAACAGATTTAGAATTTAAATGAAAGTGTCAGATAAAACAGATCACACTTGAGTTTGAAATAAATAAATCTTTGACCACCTCTGAAAATGTTTTCCTATCAGAAGAAAAATGGTGTTTAACAAAATAGCTAAATAGGCATCACAGAATTTTTAGAGTGTATTATTATGCCTCAAATAAGGAGTTGAAAATCTGAGGGTTAAAATCCAATGTTGTCAAGTTTTTATGGTTGCCTTGTTTTCTTTCCATGTTTTCTATTATTATTTATAAATATCAGACATGAAGACTGAGATGACAAATGAAAACCTCCTGAAGTTCAGGAGATTTTTAAAATAAGAGCTGTTATCAGTATTATTTTGATATGTAAGGAACTTTCCATCAAACCAAACCTGTGGATTTCTTAATGTATTTTATTTCTTTCCAAACCTCGGTAACTTTACATGCACTGATACAAAACAGTTATTTTGAGTAAATACTAATGAAAATAAAATACTAACCATGTCTTCATTTTTTTTCTCAGTGGAAGGAAAAATAATCCAAATTTAGTCCCCTATGTATAGAAGTAAAACTCTGTAAGTCTATGATTTAAATAAATGGGAAATGGAGAGAATAATATTTCACAGCAGAGTAGTAGCCTTCCTAAAAGAAATAATCCTTAAGTATACCTTCTCCTGACTCCTGTAGTCTCTTATCAGTCATAGGCATGAGTAATTCTTTTATGACCAAATTATG
>RJWM01032377.1:0-21529 GCA_004363535.1 Dasyprocta punctata | reverse complement strand
CACTCAGGGTTTTAACTGCATAGACCAAGAAATAAGGCCTGTGCACCGGGAATACTGAGAAGCATGTACCACCAACTGATCCCAAGTGAACATTTTGCTCACATATACTTAGACTGAGCTGGACTTGGCTGAGCCAAATGCCACACAAAGTGAGGTGATATAACACCATGCATCTATCCATCCATTGATTCCTATAGGAAAGTCTCAGGCACAACTCATGCTGCAATCCAGGCCTCAATTCCTAAGCAGACTCACTCAGGACATTGAGCTTCTCTTCTCCCCGGTCCTATGATCAGGGAAACACATCACATTCCCCACCCAGGATGTGAGTTTCTGTGTGGGTTGCTTAAAACTATGCCCGATAACTACCTATCACTGTAAGCAAATGAGAGATCCAAAGGTCACCTCTTCGTTTTTCTGAGAAACAGAGAAACTAAGGAGTGCGGCTAGACTTGCTTCTCCGTGCTGAGCAGGGATTAAAGCTGAATAAGCTGGGGAAGGTTCCCTGGGCAATGCTATTAGCGTATAGCCCCTTCCATTCACTCCTAGGAGGGAATTGAGAAGCAACACTTATGGTAGGATTCAGGCCTCTGTTGGTGGAGTCGACCATTCTCCTTGTGAATGCACACTTCTCCCCTGGAGTTCTTCTCAGGCCTAGACAAAGGGAGCAGAAGGCTGTTCCACTGCACAAGAGCTGCAGAGAGGTTTCCTCGCACTCAGCCCATTAACTGCATAGACCAAGGAATAAGGCCTGTGCACCGGGAATGCCCACCCACACACACCACTGACCTATCCCAAGACAATATTTTATTCATTCACATTTAGCCTGCACTGCACTTGGTTCAAGCAAATGCCACACACAGTGAGGTGGCACATTGCCATTCATCCATCCTTCCATTGTTTCCTATAGGCAAGTCTCAGTCACAACTCATGCTGCAATCCAGGCCTCAATTCTTAAAAAGATTTACACAGGACATTGATCTTCTGTTCTCCCTTGGGCTATGATCAGCAAAACACATCACCTGCCCCACCCAGGCTGTGAATTTCTGTGGCAGTTGCTTAACCCTGTGCCAGCTAACTACCTATCACCCCAAGCAACTGAGAGATCCAATATGCACCTCTCCGTTTCTCTCGGAAACAGAGAAACCAAAGAGTGCTGTTAGGTTTCCTTCTCTGTGCTGAGCAGGGAGAAAAGCTGAATAAGCTGGGGAAGCTTCCCTGGGCAGTGCTTCATGCATTTAGCCCCTCCCTTTCACTCCTAGGAGGGAACTGGGAAGCACCACTTAATGTAGGCTTATGGCCTCTGTTTGTGGAGCAGACCATTCTCCTTGTGAAGGTACACTTCTCCGGTGGAGTTCTTCTCAGACCTAGACAAATGGAGTTGCAAGCTGTTCCACCACACCAGGGCTGCAGAGATGTTTCCTCACAATCGGGCTTTTAACCACAAAGACTGAGAAATAAGGCCTGTGCCCCCACTGGGAATTCCAAGAAGCATGCACCCCCACTCATCCCAAGTGAACAGTTTGTTCACGTACAATTAGCCTGAGCTGGACTTGGCTCGCAGAATGGCCACACATTGTTAGGTGGCACAGTGCCATCCATCCATCCATCCATTGATTCCTATAGGCAAGTCTCTGGCACAACTCATGCTGCAATCCAGGCCTCAATTCTTCAGCAGATTCACTCAGGACATTGAGGTCCTCTTCTCACCGGTGCTATTACTAGGGTAACACTTCACCTGCCCCTGGCTGTGTGTTTCTGTGGGGGTTTCTTCACCC
This sequence comes from Dasyprocta punctata, assembly GCA_004363535.1. Lineage (NCBI taxonomy): Eukaryota > Metazoa > Chordata > Mammalia > Rodentia > Dasyproctidae > Dasyprocta > Dasyprocta punctata. The sequence goes on along the minus strand of RJWM01032377.1, from coordinate 19,751 downwards.
CATGCCAGCTAACTCCCTAACACCATAAGCAACTGAGAGATCCAAAGTGTGCCTCTCTATTTCTCTCAGAGACAGAGAATCCTAAGAGTGCAGTTAGGTTTACTTTTCGGTGATGAACAGGGAGCAAACATGAACGAGCTTGGGATGCTTCCCTGGGCAGTGATCCAAGGTTATAGCCCCTTCCATTCACTCCTAGCACCACTTATGGTAGGCTTCAGGCCTCTGTTTTTTGGAGCAGACCATTCTCCTTGTTAAGGTACATATCTCCACTGGAATTCTTCTCAGTCCTAGACAAAGGGAGTTGCAGGCTGTTCCACCATACCAGGGATGCAGAGAGGTTTCCTGACAGTCAGCCTTTTAACCACCAAGACCAAGATATAAGGCCTGTGCACCCACCTGGAATGCCGAGAAGCACACACCCCCAACTCATCCCAAGTGAACAGATTGCTCACGCACACTTAGCCTGAGCTGGACTTGGCTCATGGAAATGCCACACACAGTGAGGTTCCACAATGCCATTCATCCACTCATCCATTGATTCTTATAGGCAAGTCTCAGGCACAACTCATACTGCAATCCAAGCCTCAATCCTTAAGCAGATTCATTCAGGATATTGAGCTGCTCTTCTCCCTGGAACTATAATCAGGGAAACACATCACCTGCCTCAGGCTGTACTTTTCTGTGGAGGTTGCTTCACTCTATGCCAGCTAACTCCCTATCACCCTAAGCAACTGAGAGATCCAAAGTGCACCTCTGCGATTCTTTCAGAAATGGAGAAGCCAATGTGTGCGGTTAGGTTTGCTTCTGCGTGCTGTGCAGCGGGCAAAGCTGAATAAGCTGCAGAAGCTTCCCTCTCCACGGTCCAGCCAGTCTAGGTCCACAGAGTCTCTGAAGGTGGGCTGAGCACTGGCGCGTGGATAACAGACATACAAACAGCACAGAGACTGTGTGAATCTGCTTCGTTTATTGTAAGCTCAAACAGAATATTATATACTTTCTTTTTTGGCCAGCATTGAAGATTTAGATAAAGGAAGAAAATCAACAGGTGTTTCTATGATAACATGGTTTCTATAGTTACATGATTCGTTACTCTAGCCAGAAAGTGTATATCTAGTTAAAGACCTTGAAGTGCGTTTTTACTACTAATAAATGCTCCACAGTGGCATCCTACCTAAAAGCCTGCAAAACACAAGATTATATTTAGCCCTAATTTAGCCCCCCTATTCCCCTGTAATGTTCTTGCAGCTACAAGGATGTGTTATCTACTTTATCTCTATAGTAACATATCAGCCTCTCTGCAAGGAGGTTCCCAGACAGTCCCAGCCAGCTGTGCATAATTATTATCATCAAGGGCTGCCAAACTTCAGGTCTCACTTTGGTCTCATTAGTCCTACTCACTGTCAGACCAATATACCATTAATTGTAGAAAAACATTTGATTAACTATCCCTTTGTTGTTAGGGAGTTTCTGTACTTTGCTTACTAATTTTGTGCATAGGAAAGAAAAAAAGAAATTCTCCAAATTGGGTCAAAGCACAAGTTAACACTATAGTTCCCAAGAAGCTTTAACCCATTCCCACAAAGCCAATTTTTATGCTGCAGTATTTTCTTAGACGATGTCCTCCTTGAAGGTCTATCTTCTTCCATGTTTGGACCTTGTCAACAGAACATGGCTAGAGAAGGACAGGGCATCCCCTGGGCAGTGTTCCAAGCTTATAACTCCTACCATTCTCTCCCAGGAGGGAAGTGGGAAGTACCACTTATGGTAGGCTTTAGACCTCTATTTCTGGAGCAGACCATTCTCCTTGTGAAGGTACACTTCTCCCCTGGAGTTCTTCTCAGTCCTAGACAAAGGGAGTTGCAGGCTGTTCCACCACACTAGGGCTGCAGAGAGGTTTCCTTGCAATCAGCCTTTTAACCACAAAGACTGAGAAATAAGTCCTGTGCACCCACCAGGAATGCTGACAAGCACACCCCCCCAACTCATCCCAAGTGAACAGTTTGCTCATGCACACTTAGCCTGAGCTGGACTTGGCTCAGGGAAATGCCACACACAGTGAGGTGGCACAACGCTGTTAATCCTTCCATCCATTGATTCCTATAGGCAAGTCTCAGGCAGAACTCATGCTGCAATCCAGGTCTCAATTCTTAAGTAGATTCACTGAGGACATTGAGCTACTCTTCTCCCTGGGGCCATGATCAGGGAAAAACATCACCTGCCCTAGGCTCTGTGTTGCTGTGGGGGTTGCTTCACACTATGTCAGCTAACCCCCATCACCCTAAGCAACCGAGAGATCCAAAGTGTGCCTCTCCATTTCTCTCAGATGTGGAGAAAACAAAGAGTGTGGTTAGGTTTGCTTCTCCATGCTGAGCAGGGAGCAAAGCTGATTAAGCTGGGAAAGCTTTCCTGGGCAGTGCTCCAAGCATATAGCCCCTTCCATTCACTCCTGGGAGGGAATTGTGAAGCACCACTTATGATAGGCTTCAGGCCTCTTTTGGTGGAGTGGACCATTCTCCTTGTGAAGGCACACTTCTCCTCTGGAGTTCTTCTCAGTCCTAGACAAAGGGAGTTGCAGGCTGTTCCACTGTACCAGGGATGCAGAGAGGTTTCCTGGCAATCAGTCTTTTAACCACAAAGACTGAGAAATAAGGCCTGTGCAACCATCGTTAATGCCAAGAAGCACACACCCCAACTCATCCCAAGTGAACAGTTTGTGCATGCACATTTAGCCTGAGCAGGACTTGGCTAGGGGAAATGGCATACACAGTGAGGTGGCAAACGCTGTTCATCCATCCATCCATTGATTCCTCTAGGCAAGTCTCAGGCACAACTCATGCCGCAATCTAGGCCTCAATTCTTAAGCAGATTCATTCAGGACATTGAGCGGCTCTTTTACCTGGGGCTATGATCAGGGAAACATAACACCTGCCCCAGGCTGTGTGTTTCAGTGGAGGTTGCTTCACCCTATGACAGCTAACTCCCTATCACCCTAAGCAACTGAGAGATCCAAAGTGCACCTCTCTGATTGTCTCAGAAACAGAGAAACCAAAACGTGGTTAGGTTTGCTTCTCCGTGCTGAGGAGGCAACAAAACTGAATAAGCTGGGGAAGATTCCCTGGGCAGTACTCTAAGCGTAGAGCCCCTTACATTCACTCCTAGGATGGAATTGGGAAGCACCACTTATGGTAGGCTTCAGGCCTCTGTTTGAGGAGCAGACCATTCTCCTTTTGAATGTACACTTCTCACCTGGAGTTTTTCTCAGTCCTAGACAAAGGGAGTTGCAGGATGTTCCACCACACTAGGGCTGCAGAGAAGTTTCCTTCCAATCAGCCTTTTAAACACAAAGACTGAAAAATAAAGCCTATGTACCCACCAGGAATCCTGAGAAGCACACAGGCCCAACTCATCCCAAGTGAACAGTTTTCTCACGCACACTTAGCCTGAGCAGGACTTGGCTCGGGGAAATGTCACACACAGTGAGTTGGCACAACACCATTCATCCATCCATCCATCCATTAATTCCTATAGGCAAGTCTCAGACACAAGGCATACTGCAATCCAGGCCTCAATTCTTAAACAGATTCATTCAGGACATTGCGCTGCTCTTCTCCCAGGGGCTATGATCAGGGAAACACATCATCTGCCCCACCCAGGCTGTGAGTTTCCGTGGGGATTGCTTAACACTATGCCAGCTAACTGCCTATCGCCATAAGCAACTGAGAGATCCACAGTGCGCCTCTCCGTTTCTCTCAGAAATGGAGAAACTAAAGAGTGTGGTTAGGTTTGCTTCTCCATGCTGAGCAGGAAGGAAAGCTGAATAAACTGGGGAAGCATCCCTGGGTATTGCTACTAGCGTGTAGCCCCTTCCATTCACTCCTAGCAGAGCATTGAGAAGCACCACTTATGGTAGGCTTCAGGCTTCTGTTTGTGGGGCATATCATTCTCCTTGTGAAGGTACACTTCTCCCCTGGAGTTCTTTTCAGTCCTAGACAAAGAGAGTTGCATGTTGTTCCACCACACCAGGGATGCTGAGAGGTTTCCTCCCACTCAGCCTTTGAACTGCAAAGACTGAGAAATAAGTCCTATGCACCCACCAGGAATGCCAAGAAGGACACACCCCCAAGTCACCTCAAGTGAATGCTTTGCTGATGCACACTTAGCCTGAGCTGGACTTGGCTCTGGGAAATGCCATACACAGTGACATGGCACAATTCCATTCATCCATCTATCCATTGATTCCTATAGGCAAGCCTCAGGCACAACTCATGCTGCAATCCAAGCCTCAATTCTTTAGCAGTTTCACTCAGGACATTGAGTTTCTGTTCTCCCTGGGGCTATGACCAGGGAAACACATCACCTGCCCCACCCAGGCTGTGTGTTTCTGTGGGGGTTACCTCACCGTATGCCAGTCTTCACAAATGATAGACATGCTCACTTATACTTCTCCTAAAATTGACTTTGCTGGTGCACCTTCCATGGTGATATGACACAGTGGTATTTATCCATCTGTTCATTCTTATGGAAAACTCTAACACAACACTCACACTGAATTCTAGGCTTTGATTCAGAGAGAAAGGTGATTCAGGACATTGAAATACTCTGTTCTGTGGGTTATTTTTAGGGAAACACACAAGAGCAGCATGGTGTTTGTTTTCTTAGGATACATGAGCATACATATGCAAACTGCCTTTGCCATAGCTGAGGGACACAAATTGAGGATCTCAGTTCCTTGAAGAAGCTCCCAAAGCAAAGTGTATGCTTAGTTTCTGTTCTCTCTTTTCAATGTATAAAGAAGAAAACTAAGCTAGAGAAACTTCCCTGTTGTAGTACTACAACTGTATATCACCTTCCTTTCAGTACCATGGGGGAATAGGAAATCACCATATATTGTAGTTTCCTGGCTCTGTTTGTAGAACAGTGTCATTCTGGTAGTGGAAAAGCACTTCTTAGCTTCAGTTCTTGTTAATGAAACACATGACAAGTTACAGACTCTTTCTTTTCATCAGTTCTACATAAGATTTAATTTGCAAACTGCATCTTAATAGGAAAAACAAAGAAATGAGACCCATACACCTCCATTCTTTGTAGGAGCATACACTCCTAAGTCGTCAAAACTGATGGCTTTGCTCGCAAAGACTTCTCTTACACTTGACTTCGCTGGGGTACCTTTCATGGTGATATGGCACAATACTGTTTATCCATCTATTCTTTCTTATTGGAAACTCTATAAACCACGTGTAGTGCATTCCATGACTGAATTCCTAGAGCAAGGTCATTCAGAACATTGAGGTACTCTGCCTCCTGACACTATTATCAGGAAATCACACAGATTCTGCAGGTGTTTTCTTATATTAGGATACATGAGCATATATATATATATATATATATATATATATATACTGTCTCAACCACAAAACAGTGAAAGAACATGGGCATTTCAGTATCTTATGGATGGTTAGAAACAAAAGTATGCAGTTAGTTTCTGTTCACTGTTCTGAATGTATACCACAGAAAACTTAGCTGCGTACACTTCTGTCTCTTGGTGCTAAAACTGTAAATCACTATCCAATCACTATTATGGAGGAATAGGGAATCATCATATATTGTGAGTTCTTGGCCTCTGTCTGTAGAGCAGTATCATCCTGGTAGTGGAGGTGCACCTCTCAGCTGCAGTTCTTCTTTATGAGCCACACAACAAATTGCAAGATCTTTATTTTCAAGAGTGCTCCAAAGGCCTTTTATTCACAAACTACATCTTGGCAGCAAAAATCGAGAAATGAGATCCGTACATCAGAGTTCAGTATACAAACACAGACCCCAAAGTCTTCACCAATGATAGAGTTGCTCACGTAGATATCTCCTGAACTGGACTTAAATGGGCATCTTCCATGGCAATATGTCATGATGCTATTTATCCATCTGTTCATTCTTATGTGGATCGCAGACACACAACATATAGTGCATTCCCTGCCTCAATTCCTAGAGTAGGGTCATTCAGGACATTGAGGTTCCCTGGTGTTATGATAATGAAAGCACAAAACTACTGCCGGGTGTTTCCTTATTTTAGGATACATAAGCATATATATGCAAATTGACTTAACCTTAGCAAACTGACACACCATGGTCATTTCAGTTCCTTGCAAACTCTCACAAACCAAAGAATATGGTTAGTTTCTGGTCACTGTTCTGAACATATAGTGAAGAAAACTAAACTGGGGAAACATCCCTGTCTAAGTGATACATCTATACATCACCTTCCATTGTCTACTATGGGTGAATAGGGAATCAGCATATATTGTAGGTTTCTGGCCTCTGTTTGTAGAAGAGTATCATTCTGGAAGTGGAGGTGCACTTCTATGCTGCAGTTTCTCTTAATGAAACACAAAATGAGGTGCAGGCTCTTTCTTTTCACTAGTGCTCCAAAAACCTTTTATTTGCAAACTGCATCATTGCAGCAGAAATCAAGAAATGTGACCCATACATCTCAGTTCTGTGTACAAAAACACACCCAAAAGTCTTCACAAATGATGACTTTGATCACTTTGACTTCCCCTGAACTTAACTTTGCTGGGGAAGTTTCCATAGGGATATGGTACAATGCAATTTATCCATCTGTTCATTCATATGGGGAACTCTAATACAATACTCACACTACATTCCAGGCATCAATTAGTAGATCAGGGTCATTCAGTACATTGAGGTCCTCTGCTCCATTGTGACTTTTATCAGGGAGACACACAATAAGTTGCAGGCTGTTTCCTTACATTAGGGTACATAAGCATACATATGCAAACTGCCTTTACCATAGCAAATTCAGTGACAGAAAGTGGGCACTTCAATTCCCTTTAGAAGCTGACAAACCAAGTTTCTGTTCTCTGTTCTGAACATATAGTGAGTAAAGCTAGGCTGGGAATACTTCCCTGCCACATTGCATCATCTGTATATCACCTTTCTTTTACAACTATGGGGGGATTGAGAATGACCACATAATGTAGGTTCCTGGCCTCTGTTTTTAGGACAGTATCATTCTTGTAGTGGAACTGCAATTTTCCATTCCAGTTCTTCTTAGTAAAACACACAATGAGTTGCAGGCTCTTTATTTTCACCACTGCTTCAAAAGCCATTTATGCGCAAACTGCATCTTACCAGCAACAACCAAGAAATGAGACCAGTACATCTCAGTTCTGTGCAGAAGCACACTCCCCAAAGTCTTCACAAATGATGAATTTGCTCATGTCGACTTCTGAACTTCACTAAACTGGGGCACCTTCCATGGTGATATGGCACAATGCTATTTATCCATCTGTTCATTCTTAAGGGAAACAGTTATGCAACACTCATACTGCATTCTAGGTCTCAATTCATACAGCAGTTTCAGTCAGGACATTATCAGGGAAACACACAACTAGTGTACAGTGTTTTCTTATATTAGGATGCATAAGCATACATGTGCAAACTACCTTTACCTATATTAAACTGAGTGACACAAAATTTGCATCTCATTTATTTCCAGAACCTCACAAACCAAAGTTGAGTTTACTTTCTATCCCCATTTGGAATGTATGGAGAAGAAAAGTAAGCCTGAGAAACATCCCTGCTGTAGTGCTACAACTGACGATTGTCTTCCATTCACTACTACAGGGAAATTTGGAATTGCCCTGTATTGTAGGTTCCTTGCCTCTGTAGAGCACTATCATTCTGATAGTTGAGGAGCCCTGCTCAACTACAGTTCTTCTTAATGAAACACACAATGAGTTGCAGGCTCTTTCTTTTCATCAGTGCTGCAAGAGCATTTTATTCACAAACTGCATCTTAGAAGCAAAAACCGAGAAATCAGACCGGTAAATCACAGTTCTGTACAGAAGCACAAACCCCAAAGTCTTTAGAAATGATTGCTTTGCTCACTTAGATTTCTCCTGAACTTGACATAGCTGTGGCAACTTCCATGTCAATATGGAAAAATGCTATTTGTTCATCTGTTCATTATTATGGGGAACTCTAAGTCACTACTCATTCTGCATTCCAGGGCTCAATTCATAGGGCAAGGACATTCAGGACATTGAGATACTCCACTCCTTGGGGCTCTTATCATGGAAACACACAAATAGCTGCAGTGTGTGTCCTTACGTTAGGGCACATAAGCATAAATATGTAAACTGCCTTTAGCCATAGCAAACTGAGTGATAAAAAATGCACATTTCATTTCTTTGCAGAAGCTTACAAACAAAAGTATATATTTATTTTCTGCTTTCTGTTCTGAACATATAGTGAGGAAAACTAAGTTGGGGAAACTTCCCTGTTGCAGTGCTACTACTTTATATCACCTTCCATTCTCTTCTATGGGGGAATTGGGAATTACCATATATTGTAGGTTCCTGACCTCTGTTTGTAGAAGAGTATCATTTTGGTAGTGGGGGTGCACTTCTCCAATGATCTTTTTCTCAATGAAACACACAACAAGTCGGTGGCTCTTTCTTTTTACCACTGCTGCAAATGCCATTTAATCACAATCTGCGTCTTAGCAGCTAAAACTAAGAAATGAGACACTTACATATCAGTTCTTTGTGGAAGCACAAACCCCAAAGCCTTCACAAATGATGACTTTGCTCACATAGACGTCTCCTGAACTTGACTTAGCTGTGGCAGTTTCAGTGGTGATATAGCACAATGCTAAATTTCCATCTGTTCATTTTTTGTACCAGGGATTGAACTCACAACCTTGTGCCTGCCAGGCAGGCGCTCAAGCCACTGAGCTAAATCCCTAGCTACCTGCTCATTCATATGGAGACTTCTAACACACAACTCATACTGCATTTGAAACCTCAATTCATAGAGCAAGGTCATTTCAGACAATGAGGTACTCTGCTCCCTGGGGCTATTTCAGGGTGTTTCCTTACATTAGGGTACATAAGCATGCATATGTAAAAGGCCTTTACATATAGCAAACGTAGTGACATAAAATGTGCATCTCATTTCTTTGCAGAAGCTCACAAATCAAACTATACAGTTAGTTTCTCTTGTCTGTTCTGAACATAAAGCAATGAAAACCAAGCTGGGGAAACTTTCCAGTCACATTTGTACAACTGTATAATGCCTTCCATTCACTATTCTGGCAGAATTGGGAATCACCATATATTTTAGGTTCTTGGCCTCTGTTTGAAAAACACTATAAATTTCGTAGTGGAAGTGCACTTCTCCACTGCAGTTCTTCTTAATGAAACACACAACATGCTGCAGGCTCTTTCTTTTCACCATTGTGTCAAAAGTCTTTTACTGACAAACTGCCTCTTAGCAGCAAAAAACGAGAAATGAAACCCATACATCTCAATTCTGTGTAGAAGCACACACCCCAAAGTCTTCACAAATAATGGCTTTGCTCACTTAGACTTTTCCTGAACTTGACTTAGCAGGGTCACTTTCCATGGCAATATTTCAAATGCTATGTATCCATTTGTTCATTAACATGGAGAACCCTAATGCACCACTCATACTGCATTCCAGGCTTCTATTCTTAGAATAGGGTCATTCGGGACATTGAGATTCTCTGAACCATGGTCTATCATCAGGGAAACACACAACACGGTTCAAGGTGTTTCCTCCCATTAGGATACAGAAGCATACATACACAAACTGCCTTTACCATAGTAAACTGAGTGACACAAAGTTCTCATCTCAGTTCCTTGTAGACTATCACAAACCAAAGTGTATGGTTAGTTTCTTTTCTCTGTTCTGAATGTATAGACAAGAAAACTAAGTTGGGGAAACTTCCCTTTGCCAGTTCTACAACTGTACATCACCTTCCATTCACTGCTATGGCAGAATTGGGGATCACTATATATTGCAGGCTCCTGGTCTCTATTTACAGAACAGTATCATTCTGGTAGTGGAGGTGCAACTTTCCAATGGAGTATTTCTTAAGGAAACACACAACCTTTTGGAGACTTATTCTTTACACCTGTGCAGCAAAAGTCTTTTATTGTTAATCTTCATCTTAGCAGCAAAAACCAAGAAATGAGACCTGTACATCCAAGTTCTGTGTAGAACCACTCACCCAAAGTCTTAACAAGTGATGGCTTTGTTTGCTTCAACTTCTCCTGAACTTGACTTACCTAGGGACATTGGGGTACTCTGCTCACAGGCACTATTATCAGGAAAGCACACAACTAACTGCAGGGTCTTCCCTTACTTTAGGGAGCATAAGAACATATATATATATATATATATATATATATATATATATATATATAAACTGCCTTTTCCAAAAGCAAACTAAGTGGCACAAAATGTGCATCTCATTTCTTTGCAGAAACTCACAAACAAAAGTAAAAGGCTAGCTTCTGTTCTCTGTTCTGAATGCATAGCAAAGAAAACTAAGCTGGAGAAACTTCCATGTCACTGAGCTACCACAGTATATTGCCTTATGTTCACTACTATGGGGGAATTTGGAATCACAATATATTGTAGTTCCTGGCCTTTGTTTGTAGTGCAGTATCATTCTGGTTGTGGAACTGCAGTTCTCCAGTGGAACTCTTACCAAAACACACAACCAGTTGCAGGCACTTTCTTTTTAACAGTGCTGTAAAAACCTTTTTTTCACAAACTGCATATTAGCAGCCAAAACTGAGAAATGAGACCCATATATCTCAGTTCTGTGTAGAAGCACACCACCCCAAGACTTCACAAATGATGGCTTTCTCAATTAGACTTCTGAACTTGACTTACCTGAGACACTCTGGATGGTGATATGGCACAATGCTATTCTCATGGGGATCTCTAACGCACCTCTCTTACTGCATTCCAGGACTCAATTCACAGAGCAGTGTCATTCTGTGTATTGAGGTATTCTGCTTCATAGGCTATTATCAGGGAAACATGCAACAAGCTGTATGGTGTTTTCTTATATTTGGGTACACAAACGTACATATGTAAACTGCCTTTACCTACAGTAAACTGAGTAACACAAAATGCACATCTCATTTCTTTGCAGAAGCTTGCAAACCAAAGAATATGGTTAGTTTCAGTTCTCTGTTCTGAACGTACAGCAAAGAAAACTAAGGTGGGAACCTTTCATGTTGCAGTGCCACAGCTGTAAATCACCTTCCTTTCACTAATATGGGGGGATTGGGAATCACCATATATTGTAGGTTCCTGGTCTCTCTTTGTAGAGCAGTGTCATTCTGGTAATTGAGGAGTGCTTCTCCACTGCAGGTCTTCTTAATTTAACACACAACGAATTGCAGGTTTTTTCTTTTTGCCAGTGCTGGAAAAGCCTTTTATTCACAAATGGCATCTTAGCAGCAAATACTGAGAAATGAGACCCATATATCTCAGTTCTTTGTAGAAGCACAAACCACAAAGTCTTCACAAATGATGGCTTTGCTCACAAAGATTTTTCGTGAACTTGACTTTACTGGCACACCTTCCATGACAATATGGCACAATGCTATTTTTCCATCTGTTCATACTTATGGAGAACTCTAATTCACCACTAATACTGCATTCCAGGCCTCAATTCATAAAGCAGGGTTATTCAGGACATTGAGGTACTCCACTCCCTGGGGCTGTTATCAGGGAAACACACAACTAGCTGCAGGATGTTTCCTTATCTTGGGCACAGCTGACTTTTTCCATATCAAACTGACACAAAATATGTATCTGACTTCTTTTCAGAAACTCACAAACTGAAGTATATTGTTAGTTTATGTTCTTCATTCTGAATCAATATCAAAGAAAACTAAGCTGGGGAAACACTGTGCTGTAGTGCTACAACTGCATATCACCTTCCATTCACTACTATGGGGTAATTGGGAATTACCATATATTGTACATTCCTGGTCTATATCTGTAGAACTGTATCATTCTGGTATTGAAGGTTTTGCTTCTCCAATGGAGTTCATCATAATGAAGCACACAACCAGTTGCAGGCTCTTTCTTTTCACCAGTGCTCCAAAAGCTATTTATTCACAAATGGCATCTTAGCAGTCAAAATCTAGAAATGAGACCCTTATGTCTCAGTTTTGTTTAGAAGCACACACACTGAAATCTTCACAAATGATGGCCTTGCTCACATAGATTTTACTGAGCTTTACTTTCCATATGCACTTTCCATCACAATATGGTACAATGGTATTTATCCATCTGTTCATTCTTATGGAGATCTCTAATGCACCACTCATACTGCATTCCTGGCCTCAATTTGTAGAGCAGGGTCATTCACTGCATTGAGGTACTCCACTCCTGGGGCTATAATCAGGGAAACACACAACGAGCTGCAGGGTGTTTCTTTATATTTGGGTCCATAAGCATACATATGCAAACGGCCTTTACCATCGCCAATTGAGTGACACAAAGTGGGCAGCTCGGTTCTTTGCAGAAGCTTGCAAACCAAAGTGTGCAGTTAGTTTCTGTTCTGAATGTATAGCAAAGAAAACTAAGCTGGGGGAAACTTCCCTGCTTCAGTGCTGCAACTCTATATTGCCTTCCATTTACTACTATGCAGGAATTGGGAAACTCAAAGCATTGTGGGTTCCTGGCCACTGTTTGTAGAGCATTGTGATTCTTCTAGTGGAGGTGCACTTCTCCACAACAATTCTTCTTAATGAAGCACACAATGAGTTGCAGGCTCTTTCTTTTCACCAGTGCTGCAAAAGCCATTTATGCAAAACCTGAATCTTAGCAGCAAAAAACAAAAAATGAGACCTGTACATATCAGTTCTGTGTAGAAGCACACACCCCAAAGTGTACAAATGATGGCTTTGCTCACGTAGGTTTCTCCTGAACTTGATTTTCCTGGAGCAAATTTGATGACAATATGGCATGGTGCTATTTTTCCTTCTGTTCATTCTTATTCAGAACCACTCATACTGCATTCCAGGTCTCAATTCCTAGAGCAAGGTCATTCAGGACATTGAGGTACTCTGCTCCTGGGGCTACTATCAGGGAAGCACACAATGAGCTGCAGGGTTTTTCCTTATATTAGGGCCCATAAGCATACATATGCAAACTGCCTGTACCAGTGCAAACTGAGTGACACACTATGGGCTTCTCAGTTCCTTGCTGAAGCTCACAATCCAAAGTATACTCTTTGTATTCTCTGTTTGGAAAGTATATTGAAGAAAACTAATGTGGGAAAACTTCCTTGCCGCAGTGCTATACCTATATATCACCTTCCATTGCCTCATATGGGGGAATTGGGAAGCACCCTTGGTTTTATGTTGCAGGCTTCTGCTTGCAGAACAGGATCATTCTGGCCATGGATATACCCTTGTCCCCTGGAGTTATTCTTAGGGAAACTCATGAGTTTCAGGCTGTTTCTATTCACCATAGCTGCATAGCCATTTATTTGCAAACTCCCTTTTACCAGCCAAACTCAAGAAATGAAGCCTGTACTTCTCAGTTATGTATAGGAGCACATACCCCAAAATCTTCACAAATGTTGGGTTTGCTCACTTAGACTTATGCTGAACTTGACTCCACTGAGGCACCTTCCATGGTGATGTGACACAATGATATTTAAGGGAAAAGATCAATTAGCACTCATACTATATTCCTGGCCTGAATTCCTATAGTACAGTTATTTAGGATTTGAGGTACTATTTTCCCTGGAACTTTTCTCAGGGGAACACACAATAGGCTGCATTGTGTGTCTTTACATGATCGTGCATAACCATACATATGCAAACTACCTGAGATCATAACAAAATGAGAGATTCATTCTTCTCATCTCAGTTACTTGCAGAAGTGCGCAAACCAAATGTAAGAATTTGGTTCTTTTCTCTTTTATGATCTTATAGTGAAGCTGATTAAGCTGAGGAAACTTCCCTGCCACAAGTGCTACAACTGTATATTGCCTTCCATTCCCTCCTGTGGGGGAATTGGGAAGCACGCTTTATTGTAGATTCCAGGCCTCTGCCTGGAGAGCAGGATCATTGTGATCATAGATGTACACTTGCCTACTGGAGTTTTTCTTATGGAAACAAAATGAGTGTCAGGCTGTTTCAATTCATCTCAACTGGAAAGCCATTTATTTGCAAACTGTCTTTTACCAACCAAATTCGAGAAATGAGATCTGTTGTTCTCAGTTATACATAGGAGCCCACACCTAAACCTCTTCACAAATATTGTGTTGGCTCACTTAGACTCAGCTGAGGTACCTTCCATGGCGATGTGGCACAATGATATTTATCCATCCATTCATTCTCATCTGGAAAAATCAGGCAAGACTCATACTACATTCCAGGCCTCAAATCCTAGAGCAGGGCCATTCATGACATTAATGTGCTCTTCCCCTGGGGCTTTTATTAAGGAAACACCCATTAGGCTGCATTGCATATCTTTTCAAGAGCATGCATAACCCTACATATGCAAACTGCCTGGGATCACAACAAACTGTGAGTTTCATACTTCCCATTTAAGTTACTTGCAGAATCTCACACACCAAATGTAACAGTTTGATTCTGTTCTCTGTTCTGATTTTATGGCAAAATTGATAAAGCTGAGGAAACTTCCCTGCCACAGTTCTACAACTGTATATTGCCTTCCATTCCCTCCTATGGGGGAATTTTGAAGCACCCTTTATTGTAAATTCCAGGCCTCTGCTTGGAGAGCAGGATCATTCTGGTCATGGATGTACACTCCCCGGAGTTCTTAGGGAATCACACAATGATTTTCAGGCTGTTTCTCATTGAGGTTTGTTGACAATCTGAAGCAGTATAGAAACAATGAGGGGGACAACCAAGAGCAGAAAGATCTTTAATGCAGTCACAGGAGAGACACACGAACAGAGACCATGGGAGCTCTCTTGCTGGACAAAGAATTGGGGGTTGCTTATAAAGGTTACCTTTTGGGGGAGAAGTCTGGCTAGCTTACAGTGATGGATTACTGCTACGTGTAAGTGTGTGCAGGTTAGGTATTGGGGGATGTTTGGAGTGTGTGGGAAGGAAAGACAGGAAGCCTATTTTGGGGCTTGTAGCACCAGAGGAAGAAAATTGATAAGATTTCTTTTTATGGTCTATTCACCATGTTGAACCACCACCATGAGGATGTGGTAGATTTATGTGCCTTAAAACCTATCATTCCCATCTTATTAGTGATAAATGGCATCGGCTTTCTCTCTAACTGCTTCCTGCTGGCCATGGACATTGTGCTGGGAGTCAGGAGGGTTGATGGGATAATGGTTGTTGCCCATATAGAAGTTTGTACTGGGTGTTTCAGCGAAGAGAAGAATCTTTTCATTGGTAAATGCACATGTCCTGGAGTGAGGAAATTTCAAAAAAAGTTTAAAAATGCAAAGTGTTACAAGAAGGTAAGCTATGATCATAACTAAAGGACCCAGGAGAGGAAGAAGAAAAAGAGCCCATGATCCAAATGTGTCATTCCACCAGGACCATGATGAGGAAGAGGAATATCCATAGCCTAACTGTTGATGCTTCCTGTCCAGGTAATTGTGGAGGATTTTTACCTTATTAATGATGATTCCTGATTCATTTACAAAGAAACAACATTCTTCTTCCAGCATGGCACAGGTACCTCCCTCTTTTGCTGTCAGAACATCAAGAGCTTGTCGGTTTTGGAGAGTAACTGCTGCCAGATAATTTGGTTTTGTAGTGAGTGGATGGAAGTAGTTATGTGTTCTATCTGCTGGTGGAGGTCTCGAGATAGCTGATGGTAGAGATGGACAGCTGTGCTCATCCATCCTCCCCTAGAGCTGCACTGAAAAAGGAGAGTATGCCCATAGTGAAAAGAGCTGGGGCATGATTAGCTCTCATTTTTTGAGCAAGATGATCATCATGTAACTGGAAATTGAAGGCATTTTCTATAGCCTCTTGAGAATTTACTGTCAAGGCTGGAACTAAAGGGATTAGAGTACAGGGTCCTGTCTGCTGGGGAGGGAGGCAAGTATAGGCCCCTGTTTGGCATCCTATAAACCAGCCTTGGGGTGGGCAGATGGCTTTATCTTGGTTAGAGGTAATGTTGTACTGTGTGGAAGGTTCCCCATTTTGTGTAAAGAATTATGACATAAAGATATTAGGCAAGTGTGATTAGTTGGCCATTCAGAAGAATCATAGATGGAGAGAGGTCCTACTATGGCCAAGTTATGTGGGTAAGATAAGTGAGATGTGTTCCAATATGGAGGAGCAGCCATATAAACATTGGTATGGAATGCAAAGCCAGCACTCTGTAAGGTTTGTGGAGTGTGATACAGTGGCATATTTCTGTTACAGAAGTTGGGGAATAGGTTGAGTCTGGTGTGGAAATATTTGTGGCTCTAAGGTAGGTATCATGGGAATTGTGATAGTGTGAGGTTGAGTAATGACCTTTGTTTGTATAGTGAGGAAATTTCCTTCTGTGGTTGGGTTGGGTGAGTTATATCCATGATGATCATAGAAATAAAGGCTCCTGGATTTTCCCATGAGGTAATGAGGATGTGATGCATTTTTTGCTGTAAATTTCACCCATTGTATACCTTCTACCCCATAATCTATTGTGGCTGAGATGAATGGATCTGTTTCCAGATTGTTCTTTTTGGGTGTATACCAATGGTTTCACATCCCCACTTGTCAGCATAAAACCAGTAGGGATTGACACACTGCTGTTGGCGCATCATAAGGGGCTGGGGGTTATAACTAGATTCCATTCGTAACAGCAGATTGTGCCATGTTGGCAAAATACTCCATTTTTGTTAGGTTTTTCTTTGCTCCAGGTTCGAACATAAGGTCTAAAATGATAATAAGGAATCTCAAAAATGAGCATGGAGTCAGGGGGTGTGAAGTTACAGGAAGCTATTATTCCCCCATCTGAAAGGGTAAAGGTAAGAGTGTAGATAAGATTAGTTTTTGGGTCAGAGATAGGGTTGGAGAGAGCAGGAAGCATGAGAAGAGGTAGATGAATCATGTTTGAGAAATCATGGAGTATGTGTGAGAGAGGTTGTGTTTGTGTAATCATGGAGAGGACAAGAGCCCAGATCCAGAGGGATCTCATGTTTAACTGAACAGTTGAGAGTGGAGAGGATTAGAGTAATTATTATGTAGAACGTTATGAAAGCAATTTTATGTATAGTGTGAAAGTCTTTAGGGAAGACTCCCCAGAATACCACAGTGAAAAGAATAACTAATAGGATGTAGGGGATTAAAAATCAGACAGAATAACAAAACATGAGTTAGTCTCAAAGCTGTGGTTGATTTTTTGTGAGGCAGAGGCAGGTGGGAGATAAGCAGTGGGATGTCCACGATATCTACTCCGTGTGTTCTGGGTCAAGATTACCAGGTAATGGATGATACCTCTTTGATCGGTAATGTGAAACCATCATGGAAGTCCAGCAACCTTAACTGCCACTGGAGCTGCAAGGTAGACCAGATGAGGTCTGTCCCACTTAGGTTGAAGTCCTGAACCTGTGGACTTAGGAAATTTGATATAGATTAGGTCTCCTGGAGATAAGGGAGGGGCACGTGTTTTTCCCTCTGAAGTCTGGGGAAGACATAAATCAGCATGCTGGCACATGTGAGAAAAAGAAGAGAATTGAAATATAGTCAGCCAGAAGGGGAAGGTCTGGAGAGGATGAAAGATTATAATAAGAAAGGTCCCCATACATGAGTTCAAATGGACTAAGGAGAGTAGGTTCTCTGGGAAGTGCTCTGAGCTTTGTCAGGGCTAAGGGAAGAGGTTTGGGCCATCGTTGGTGTAATTCTAGAATGAGTTTTATGAAGTGACTCTTTATAGGCCCATTTGCTTTTTCTACCTTTCCAGATGACTGTGGATGACATGGTATGTGTAAGCACCATATGATGTTTAGACTCGTGGAGACTTGCTGTGTAATCTGAGAAATGAAGGTTGGACCATTGTCTGATTATATGCTTTGTGGTAAGCCAAACCTGGAATAATGGCTTGTAGCAATATTTTGGTTATTGTCCCAGCTGTTTCTTTGGCAGTAGAGAAGGCCTCTATCCATCCTGAAAAAGTGCAGACCATTGTGAGAAGACATTTTATGTTTTTGTATTGGAGTATGTGTGTAAAATCTATTTGCCAATCTTGACCGAGGATTTGTCCACGGAATTGGTGAACGGGAAATGAGGGAAGAGGTACGTGACCCTGTGGCGATATTTCTGTGCAGATCTGACAAGTAAGAGTTATCTTAGAGAAGGATGTGTGACTACTGGAACCAGAAGTCTTTATAATGTTAGTGAGCCTACATGAAAGCAATTGTGTAGGTTAGTGATAATATCTTTGGCTTATTGATCTGGGAGTACTAGTTTTGGCTCTTGGAATATCCAATTTTGAGCCTTGTGTATAGTCTGGTTTTGTAAGTAATCAAAGTTGTTTTGGAGCGTATACAGGAGGAGAGAGATATTTTGGTACTGGGGGAAGGAGACGGGCAACACATGGCTGTCGTGCTGCTAGTTTTGCTTGTAAGTGTGTGAAAGCATTACCTTGGGAAATAAAATCATTTGAGGATTGATGTCCTTTGTGATGAATAACTGCCACCTGTTTGGGAAGTTGGGCTGCCTCTAGAAGTTTGAGAATGAGAGGTGCATCTGTAGTAGGGATCCCTGGGTATTAATGAGACCTTTTTCTTGCTATATAGCAGCATGAGAATGTAGAATGTCAAAGGTATGCTTTGTATCAGTACATATGTTACTTATTTTATCCTTGGCTAGGATGAGAGCTTGTGTCAGTTCTGCCTTTTGTGAAGACATCCCTGGGGGTAATGGATTTACCTCTATTACTTTAGACCTACTGACTGTAGAATAAACTGCTCACTTCCGGGCAGTGGTATTAGTTGAGATGCCATCTACAAACCAGGTGTCAGAGTCAGTAGAGAGGGAAGTGTCGTGAATATGTGGGAAAGGAGTAGGAGACATTTGGAGAACTTCAACACAGTCATGTAGGGGGCATGTGTTAGCATGGGGATGAGTGGCAAGGTGACTGGGTTAAGAGTGTTCCTAGTTGAGATTGTGACCACGGGGTCTTTTTAGCATAGTCATGATGGAGTCATTAAGGCTGGAAGTGTTTTGTGAGTGAGTAGGTCAGTCAGGCCATGTGGTGAGTAAACTGTGATCATTTGTCCTAGGGTGAACTTCTTTTCCTCCTGTGCCAAAGTGACTGCTGCTGCCAGTATACAGAGGAAGGAAGGCCATTCTCACACTGTGTTATCCAATTGCTTAGATAAATAAGCTACTGTCTGAAATGAGGGTCCCTTTTTGTGACTTAGGACTCTTATCACATTGTGCTTGTGAGTTGAGGTATATAAGACAAAAAGTATAGTGGGGTTGGGAAGAGTTAGTGCTGGGGCCTTAAGTAAGGCCTCTTTGAGTTTTAGAAAGGGAGTGTGAATTGGGGTTGTGGAATCTAATGGTTCTGATAGTGGTCCCTTTGAGGCATGATATAGGGGTTGTGCTAAAGAAGAGAAATGGGGAATCCAAACACAGAAAAAAGTTTGCTAGGCCTCAGAAAGACAGTATTTGTTGTTTTGTGACTGGTACCAGGAGACCTTGAAGTATTGCTTTGTGATCAGAAATTATGGGGTGTGTGGTAAGAGTAAGGGTGAGTCTCAGATATTTAAACTTTGGTGAGGTTATTTGGGACTTGATTGGGGAGACACTGTATTTTCAGCTGGAGAGAAAGTTAAGTAGTGTAGCTATGTTGAGTATGCCTGATGTGCAAGAGGGGAAACAGAGAAGGAGATCGTCAACCTATTGGATAAGTGTGCTAGGGTGGAGATTGATTGCAGCAAGATCAATAGCAAGGACTTGGCT
>RJWM01032376.1:0-21529 GCA_004363535.1 Dasyprocta punctata | reverse complement strand
TATAGGATATGCTATGTACCCCCAAGTCCTCATACTTTTGATGGGGCTGAGTCTGATGCTTGTGATCAGTTTGTTGTCTAGCACCAGGATTAATGACGTGACTGCTACACCCGCCCAGGGGTGGAGCTGAGATACAGTATAAGGGAAGGCGGGTCTTCCTCTTGCTTGCTTCCCGGCTTCCGCCCTCTCTCTCACCAGCACGGACTGCGGCTTGCAGCTTGCAGCCGCCATGAACTGTAGCCCCGTCATCCCATGCTGCCTTGGAGCCCACTTTATGGACTGAAACTCCCGAGAAACTGTAAGAATAAACCTTTCCTTCCCTAACTTTGGGTGTCAGGTATTTTGTCTCAGCAATGAGCAAAAAGTAACTAAGACACTATAGTAGCTATTGTTTTCCTAGTATCCTGCTTTGAAGTTCTGTACCAATTCTACTGCTTTGTTTTGATTGACTTCATTCTGCTCTGTTTTGTTGGATTTTACTATCTTTAAAAAAAATTTTTTAATTTAAAAATTAAAAAAAAATTTATGTGGAACATTCAACAGGATAGACCACATTCTGAACCATTTCACCTTAGCAAATTTTCTAAAAAAACATAAAATACACAATATCTGCTCTCAACCACATGGAATTAAATTATAAATCAGTAACAGAAGGATTAACTAGAAAATTCCAGAATATTAGGAGATTAAATAACATAAATCAAACAAGGAATACCATAATAACATTTAAATGGAAATAAAACTTAACAAAAATTGTAAGAAAGTAATGCTTAGAGGGAAATTTAGAGCCTGGCATTTATCTAGAAGAAAAAGAAAGACCTAAAAGCCAAACTCTATGTTTTAAACTAAGGAAATTAGAAAAACAAGAGCAAAGTAAACCAAAGCAAGCAAGAAATTAAATAAATACTAGAGCAAAAAATAATGAAATTGAAAACTGAAAATTAAGAGAAAAAAATCAATGAAATCAAGTTTGTTCTCTGAGAAGGTAAAATTGAGAAACCTCTAACCAAGCTAACTAAACAAAAAAGAGAGGACTGAAATTACTATATCAGAAATGAAAGATCATAGCATAAATCCATGGGCATTAAAAAATAATAAAAGAATATTACCAAATCAATTTCCACAAATTTGAAAAGTGAGATGAAATAGACCAATTTCTGGCAAGATGCAATGCAGAAAAATTCACAGAACTGGACACTTTGAAAATGGTGTGTATCTATTACAGAAATAGAATCAATTCTTAGCAACCTTCTAAACAGCCCCAGACCCAGATGGGGTCGCTGAAGAATTCTACCAAATCTTAAGTAAGAAATTATAAAAATTCTTTTATAATGTCTCTCAGAAGATAGAAGCAGAGGGAGCAATTCTTAACTTACAGGGCCATCATCATCACTCTAATTTCAAAATGAGACAAAGACCTTCCAAGAAAAGAAAAACAACCGTTATCTTTCATGTACATACATGCAAAAATCCTCAACAAAATATCAGCAAATCAGCAATGTATAAAAATAGAATTTATCCCAGGTTTGCAAGTCTGGTTCAATATTTGCAAACCAAAACTATATTCCATCACATCAGCAGGCTACAGAAGAAAAATCTTACTTAATATTGAGATACTGAAACTTTTCTCATTGTGATCAGAAACAAGGCAAAATATGCTCCCTAACCATTTGAACACCACAGTGGAACTCTCAGCAAATATGATATGATAAGGAAAGGAAAAAAAAGATATACTGATTAACAAAAAGAATATAAACTGCCATTGTTAGCAAGTGACATGTTCATATATGTAGAAAACCCAAAGGAATGGATTTATTAAAATTCTGGAACAAATTAGTGATTATAACAAAATTACAAGTTACAATATTAATACACAAAAGTCAATTACTGGGCTGGCGATATAGCTCAGAGGCACAAGTGCCTGCCTGGAAAGTGTGAGGTCATGAGTTTGATTCCCCCTACCAAAAAAAAATGTAAAGAGTCAATTGCTTCCCTATAAGATAGAAATTAACAAGTGGAATATGCAATTAAAAACCATTATTTAGCACCCCCCAAAAAATGAAATACCTCGGTGCAACTCTAAGGAAATACGTGTACAAAGTTGATATGAGGAAAATCACAAAACTGATGAAAGAAGATCCAATATTGTGAACATGTCAGTACCTCCCAACTTTCTGCATATATTCAGTACAATTCCAATCAAATCTCAGCAAGTTACTTTATGGATATCAACAAAGTAACTTTAAAGTTTATACTGATAGATGAAAGGTCCAGAATAGACAACACAATATTGAAGGAAAAGAATAAAGTTGGAGGACATTACTCAACTTCAAAATTTACTATACAACTATGATAATTAAATGAAGTACTACTCTTCCATAAAGAAGGATAAAGTTGAGCCATTTGTAGGAAAATGTATACACCATAATGTTAAGTGAAATAAATTAGACACAGAAGTTTAAATATTTCAAGGATTCTTTCATATGAGAAATCCAAAGAATAAATAAAGAAGGAAACAAAAGATAGATAATAGAAAGTTGGGAGACAGATCTTTCTCAAAGGAGAAGAAGGGGAGAGGAAGGGAAGGAAAATGGGATCAAAAAAGAAATTAAAATGTGTTATCTACATGTACCAAATCCATGCAAAGAATGTGAACATGGAGGCAGGCATGGTGGTGCATGCCTTTAATCCCAGCACTCAGGAGGCTGAAGTAGGAGGAGCACTGTGAGTTCGAGGCCGGCTTGGACTATAACACGAGTGCAAGGCCGGCCTGAACTATATAATGTGGCCCTGCCTCAAAAAACTAGGGCTGGGAGTTTGGCTCAGTAGCTTAAGCGCCTGCATAGCAGGCATGAAATTGTGAGTTTGATCCCTGGTGCCACTTAAAAAAAAAAAAAATTGTGAACATGATGTATTGCAAACATGTACCCAAAATAGGAAGGAATCAAGAGATGGATAAAAAAAGGAATTAAGATGCATTGTATACATGTAGCACTGCCCCACAAGGAATGTAAATATTATGTACTGCAAACATGTACTTATAAAATATACATATATATATAACTATAATAATCAGGGTTGCATGATATTGCCAAAAGCATAGACAATTATGTCAATGTAACAGAATAGAAATCCCAGAGAAAAAGTCTCATATAGTCAATTGATCTTTGACAAAGAAGCAAAGGTAATACAATGGAGAAATGAAAGTTTTTTCAGGAAATTGAAACAAATGACATACATGTGAAAAAAATAAATAAATCCAGACACAAGCAAGTCTTAACATCTAGCACTCTGGGAGGCTGAAGCAGGAGGACTGCTGCTTTGAGCCTAACCTGGGCAGCTTACATAGCAATTTAGTGAGACTCAGTCCCTAATTAAGAAAAAACATCTGGGGATATTAACTTGATTCAAAGGCTGTGGGTTCAATGCCCAGTACTGCAAATAAATAAATAAATGTATTAAAAACACAAATGTAGCTGGGCATGGTGGTGCACTCCTGTAATCCCAGCACTTAGGAGGCTGAAGCAGGAGGATCATTGCAAGTTCAAGGCCAGTCTGGGCTACAAAGTGAGCCCAAGGCCAGCCTGAATTGCATAGTGAGACCCTGTCTCAAAAAGACAAAAAAAAAAAAAAAAAAAAACCACACACACATGAAGCAGTGTGAGCCACACAGATTCCAGGAAGAAAAAAATCAGCACCTCCCGAGCACCCACCATGCTGGGTTAAGTAAGAGCCATCCAGAAGAAAACTAGCCAGCCTTTCTGGTAAGTGGCGCAACAGGGTCCAAGAAGAGAAAAGTCAGTGCCTCCCATGAGCCTACTGGTGCGCAGGCTTAGAATCAACACCACCCCAACCCCTGTAAGCAACCTGCTGGTTCAGAGGACAGGCTAAGTTGATAGCAACTAAGGTACATAAAGCAATATTGTTCTCACTGTTTTTGCTTCATTCTGATTAATAAAATTTTTAAAAGTATAAAAAACACACACACACAAATGTAAAATGCAAAGTGAGTCAGGTGTGGTGGCACATGCCTGTAATCCCAGCATTCAGGATACTGAGGCAGGAGGATTGTTGGGAGGTCAAGACCAGCCCGAACTGCATAGTGAAACCCTGTCTCAAAAAGACAAAAATATATAAATAAATTGCAAAGTTTCATTTCAAAGATAACACAGAAGTTCACATGACCATTACTGTCATTAACGATGACTTTTTAGGTGCCACAAAAATCATAACTCATGAAAGAAAAAATTGATAGGCTGGACTTTGCTAAAATAAAAATTGGTGCTCTACAAAATACAATGTCAAAAATAAATATACAAATAAAGGCAACAATTTTCTTCCAAATTAGGAAACTGCCAAACCAGTTTTGGCAGAAAATATTTGCAAAAGACATATCCAATAAAAGACTATTCTCTAAAATATACACTCCTTAACCTATGTTACCATGATAAATTTATTGTAAGTTAAAAATACCTTCAGTCAAAATGCACGAAAAACACCTCACCATGCCAGCACTGCAGCGTGGCACGTGGTCCAAGGCAGCGTCTGCTGTTAACACTGGTGATCTGCTGAAGACCCGGGCTGCGGTTCACGGGTGCTGCTCAAAATCACTGCAATGTATCACTGCCTCTGGAGAAGAGCCCATAGAACATGCTTAAGTAAATGCAAAGGGACTGAAATTATCCTGTGCATATTTTCTGATCATAGTGCACTGAAATTGGAAATTAATGGCAAAAGAAACTACAAAACCTACATAAACACATGGAAATTAAATAATAACCTCTTGAACAATCAATGGGTTACAGATGAATAAAGAAGAAATTAAACAATACCAAAAAACTTAAACAATACCTAAAATTCAAAAATGAAAATGCAGATACAACATACCAAAATTTGTGGGATGCAATGAAAGTGGTCCTAAGAGGGAAAAATATAGCAATGAATTGTCACATCAAGTAAACAGAATGAGCACAAATAAACGACCTAATGCTACACCTCAAGCTTCTAGAAGAAGAAGAGCAAATCAAACCCAAAGCTCATAGAAGAGAGGAAATTATAAAGATCAGAACAGAAATTAATGCAATTGAGACTAAGAAAACAATACAAAGAATTAATGAATCAAAGAGTTTGTTCTTTGAGAGAATAAATAAAATTGATAAACCTCTAGCCAACCTTATCAAGAAAAAGAAAGAAAAAACTCAAATTCATGCAATAAGGAATGAAAAGCGAGAAATTACTACAGATCCCATGGAAATTCAGAAGATCTTGAATACTTACTTTGAAAATCTTTACTCACATAGGGTGGAAAACACAGAAGAAATGGAAAAATTCCTAGAAATTTATGAATTACCAAAGCTGAATCAAGAAGATATAACAATTTTGAATAACCCAATAGAGGCTACTGAAATTGAAAACATGATTAAAAATTTAACCAACAAAGAAAATCCCAGGTCCTGATGGATTCACTACTGAATTATAAAAGAAATTTAGAGATTTAATGCCAATACTCCTCAAACTCTTCAATGAAATTGAAAGGGAAGCAATCCTCCCTAACTCATTCCTGGAGGTAGGTATTACTCTGCTACCAAAACCAGAGAAAAAAAGACCCAACCAAAAAGGAGAACTATAGGCCAATCTCCCTAATGAACATAGATGCAAAGATTCTCAATAAAATACTGGCAAATAGAATGCAGCAAATCATCAAGAAGATTATACATCGTGACCAAGTGGGATTTATCCCAGGAAGCAGGGATGGTTTAACATACGCAAATCAAAAAACGTGATACACCACATCAACAGAGCCAAAGACAAAAATGACATGATCATCTCAATATACAAACAAAAAACTTTTGATAAAGTCCAATATTTGTTCATAATAAAAGCCTTACAGTAACTTGGAATAGATGATATCTACCTCAATCTGGTAAAAGCCATCTATGACAAACCAACAGCCAGCATTATACTAAATGGTCAAAAACTGAAAGCTTTCACTTTAAAATAAGGAACAAGACAAGGACATTCACTATCACCAGTCCTATTCAGTATAGTTCTGGAAACATTAGCCAGAGCAATCAAGAGAGACATAAAAGGAAAAAGGATAGGAAAGAAAGAAGTTAAATTATCACTATTTTCAGATGTCATAGAAGACCCTAAAAGCTCCATCAAAATGCTACTAGAGTTAATAAACAAATTCAGCAGTATAGCTGGATACAGTCAACACTCAAAAATCCATAGCATTCCTGTACACAAACAACGAACTCACTGATAGAGAAACTATGGAACTAACACCTTTCACAATAGCATCCAAAAAATGAAATACTTGAGAATCAACCTAACAAAGAATATAAAAGACCTATAAACTGAAAACTATGGTACTCTAAGAAAAGGAGATTGAAGAGAATGTCAGAAAATGAAAGGATATCCCTTGCTCTTGGTTAGGAAGAACCAACACTGTGAAGATGGCCATACTCAGAAATACTGTTGCACATATTTAAAGCAATCCTAATCAAAATATCATTAACATGCCTTACAGATCTAGAGAAAATATTCCTAAAACTCCTTTGGAAACAGAAGAGACCCAGAACAGCAAAAGCAATTCTGGGCAACAAAAGCAAGGCAGGAGGCATCTCACTCCCTGACTTGAAATTATACTAAAAAGCTACAGTGATAAAATCAGCATGGTACTGGCAAAAAATAGACAGGAGAATCACTGGAACAGATTATAAGATGCAAATACAATTACAAAGACACTCAGCCACCTTATATTTGACAAAGGGTCTAAACATGGTCACTGGAAGGAAGATAGCCTCTTTAATATTTGGTGCTGGAAAAATAGGCTTTCCACATGCCAAAGACTGAAAATAGACCCATGTATATCACCATTCACTAAACTGAAGTCAAAATGTATCAAAGATCTAAACATTAAAATAGAAACACTAAATCTACTAGAAGACAATGTAGGTAGAAATCTTGAAGACATAGGGGTAGGCAAAGTGTTCATGAACAAAACGCAAACCACATGGGAAGTACTTCAAAGAATCAACAACAGGGATCTCATCTTATTAAAAAGTCTTTGCACTTCAAAAGAAATCACCAATAAAGTAAAAAGAAAACCCACAGAATGGGAAAGAATTTTAGCCAACTATCCCTCAGATGAAGGACTTTTATCTAGAACATATAAAGATTTGAAAAACATCAGGCCCCCCAAATTCAAAGACCTAATCCAAAAATGGACATCTGAGATGAACAAGCACTTCTCAGATGAAGAAATACAAATGGCAAATAAATACATGAAGAAATGCTCAACATCACTGGTCATTCAAGAAATGAAAATTAAAACAACATTGAGATTCCATCTCACTCCAGAGAGAATGGCTGCCTTCAAGAAATCAACGAATAACAAATGTTGGCAAAGCTGTGGGGAAAAGGGAACACTTCTCCACTGTTGGTGGGAGTGTAGACTGGTGCAGCCACTGTGGAAATCAGTGTGGAGACTCCTCAAAAAACCAGGATTGGAAGTCGCATTCAATCCAGCTATTCCGCTTCTGAATGTTTTCCCAGAAAAATTGAAAATGTCATGTCACAGCGATATATGTGCACCCATGTTTATAGCAACACAATTTTTAATAGCTAAATCTTTTTTTTTTGCGGCACTGGGGATCAAACTCACAGCCTCATGCCTGCCAGGGCAGGCGCTTAAGGCACTGAGCCAAACTCCCGGCCCTGGTTTTTTTGAGGCAGGGTCGCACTATGTAGCTCAGGCCAGCCTTGCGCTCGCGTTGTAGCCCAAGTGGGCCTCGAACTCACAACGCTCCACCTACCTCAGCCTCCCGAGTGCTGGGATTAAAGGCGTGCGCCACCACGCCCGGCAATAGCTAAATCTTGAAAACGACCAAAATGCCCATCAACCGCAGAATGAATGAAAATGATGTGGTATTTTTATACAATAGACTATTACTCAGCTGATCTTGAGGCTTTTATAAACAGAAGCAACTTGAGACTATACTCATAAGTGAAATAAATCAGACTCACATTTGTAAATATCTTATTGTCTCCCTAGTGTAAAAATAATAATAATAATAATAATGAACTGAAAGAGTAATAGGATCCAATATATACAATAGATATTGTAATAATGAAAGGGAAAGAAAGTGCTCAAAATTAAAGAGCAACTGAGATAGGGGAAAGGAGAAATGGGAGAAAGGAATGGATTATATGTATGTAGGTATACACATATAACTGTATGTATGTATAAGTGTGCAGGATAGATAACTATACTACTAATTCTCTGTTAGTTCATCAAAAAGGATAGTTTGTGTTGTCATTGTTTGACTGATCATTTTTTATGCCTAGATCTTGTAATTTGAACAACTACTTCTAAGATAACAATATGCAATATATTACCTAGTGTTGATTTCTTCTTCGTTTTTTGTAAATTCTATATTATTTCTACCCTTTTTTCTGTTTTGCTTTTTAAAATAAAAATAGATAAATAAATAAATAATTCACTGAATTTCATAGAAATGTTTCTAAATTTTTACTATTAGTTATGGTTGAAGGAGGCTTTTTAAGAAGATGTTATCAGTATCAGGATATTTGCTTACATTCCTAGTTTGAAACAAAATTTTACAATGTATGCAAGTATTAGTCATTTTGGGATGTCGCAACAAAAAAAAGCACATAGGCTAGGCAATTTCAACAACAGAAATTTATTTTCTTCCAGTTCTGGAGGCTAAATACAGATCAAGGTGTCAGATGATCTTGTTCCTGGTAGTGGCTCTGTTCCTGGATTATAAATGGCTGCCTTCTTTCTGTATGAGACAGAGAGACAGAGACAGAGACAGAGACAGAGACAGAGACACAGACACAGACACAGAGACACAGAGACACAGACACAAAGACACAGATACAAACACACAGGGAGACAGAGACTAGAGAGGTGTGGTGGCACATACCTATAATCCCAGCACTCAGTAGTCTAAGGCAGAATGATAGCCATGAGTTCAAGGCCAGCCTTTGAACTACTATGTAGTGAGACCATTTAAAAAAAAATAGGTGCAATCAGCGAGGAATCTTCCTCTTCCTCTCCTCTTGTTATAAATCCTAAATCCTATCATGAGGACCCCCATCCTAATGATCTAATCTATCTCTAATTATATCCCAAAATCTCCATCTCCAAAAACCATTATATCAGGATTTAGGGCTTCAATACATTAAATTTTAGGGAACACAATTCAATCTGTAACAATAGGTATTCAATTTTTATTGAATGCTTTTCTTTACCTATCGAAGTTATTATGAGATTTTATTCTGTCAATGTGCTAAATATTTTGAAGTGTAGAATCTTTCTTACTTATATTCCTGAAATAAAGTCAACTTAGTCATAATTTTAATTATTCATTGCTTCATTGAAATTACTTTGCTAATGATTTACTTAGTTTATAAATCAGCACAACAACATAATTTAAAGGCATGGTTATGAGTGTTTTCAGATTTTTTTATTCTGTTCTGATATATAACAAAATTATAATGAAACTTAGACAGCTTTTTATCCATACTAGTATGTGAGACAATTTAAACGAATTGTAATCACATATTCCTTAAAACTTGACAAAACTCATCTGCAAATCCAACCAACCTTTGACAGAAATTTTTTTAATGAGTAAATTTTATATTACTCTTTTTTTTTCTAATGGTTATAAGTATTTTGGATTTTCTGTTTTACATTAAGTTTGTTTATTTTTTAAAAATCTCCATTTTGGTATAAGTTTTCATATGTATGAATTTGCTCATATTGTTCTCTTATGATTCTTTTCATTTCTACTAGGTCACTGGTGATTCCATTTATTGGGACTAATACCTTTTATTTACTCTGTTTTTATCTTGATCAAATTTACCAGAAGTTATCTTTTAGTTTTATTTCATTCTCTCAAAATCTGTTTTGTGTTTACTGATTTTTTTTCCTTTAGTTTCTTTTCTAAGAAAATAAATCTTATCCAATATTTTCCTTTTGTAATATAATGACAATGACCTCATTCTTATAAAGTACATAGAGAATGATTTACTTAGACCCTAAGTTCTTACAACATAGAAATATGATGTTATAGAGACTGCTGTACTATCCATTACCCTCCTCAGTAAACACTATCTTGAATTTAGAAGTTACCATGTAAATGCATGTTGTTATTCTTTTACTATGCATGTATACATCCATAAAACAATATGCAGTATTATTGTGCATGGCTTAAAATTTACTATAAATAGGGTGGCCAGGCATGGTGGCACACACCTATAATTCCAGCACTAGGGAGACTGAGGCAGGAGGAACACTGTGAGTTTGAGGACAGCCTGGGCTACACTTGGATGGAGGACAGAAATAAGAAAAAGTGAATGGATTAGGGCAGAAAGGACACAGTCATATGATCCACATTGCCTCCCTCTAAGCCTAGGCAGAGCAGCATAGAGAGAAATATCCTTCTCATGGGGGAAGAAGAGCAAAGTTAATAACCAACTTTACCACAAGCCCCAATGTCATGCCACCCCCAGTGCCAGACCAACCTGCATAGATCCCAGTACCAGCCTTGCTCCAGTGGGCATCAGCACCAACCCCACCCCATTCCACACTGACCCTCACAGACCCAGACTTCAGGCTAACTCCCTGTGTTAACTTTTCATCTCTGTGACAAAATACCTGAGATAAACAACTTAAAAGAGGAAAAGATTTACTTTGATTCAGAGTTTCTGAGGTTTTACTTTATGGTCACTAAACCCTGCTGCTTTGGGTCTGTGGCAAGGCAGAACATTCTGGTGGAAGGATGTGATAGAGGCAAACTGTTTATTTCATGGTGGCCAAGAAACAAAAAGAGAGACAGGAATGGGCCAGGTTCCCTTTCAGTGGCATGGGCCAGTGACCTAGCTTCCTTCCATTAGGTCCCTGAGAGATTCCAACACATCTCTATTAGCTTTATCATCCGGAGACCAAGCCTTCAACACGTGAGCCTTTGAGAGACATTCAAGGTCCAAATCACAACTGTCCAGGCCTACTGCAAAGACACAAGCTCCAGCCTATTCCCTATAGCTGCAGAAACCAGATTAGCCCTTGTAGAGACAGGACCCAGATTTGCCCACTTTTGAATCTGGTACCAGGGACCCCACCTGATGATTCCAGACATAAGATGTGACTCTATCCAGATGGCCATGAACCTATCTGGGTAGTCTCATAGGTAATGGGCTTTCCCTAAAACACCATTCTGTAAAAACTGAATGAGGTTCTTACTTTTTCAAATGTACAGAAAGCAACAGAAGTCCACAAGGATCACAAAATAATCATAGAAACATGTCACTACAAAATAACTAATCCTATAGTGAGTCATGAAGTACCTGACCAAAAAAATTCAAAATAATTTTCTTTTAAAAGCTTGGTGGAAAAAAAAAATTAAAAAAACAAAAAAAAGTAAAAAAAAATAAAAAAATAAATAAATAAATAAAAAGAAGCTTGGTGGGCTGGGTGTGATGGCGCACGCGTGTAATCCCAGCACTCAGGAGGCTGAGGTAGGAGGAGCATTGTAAGTTCGAGGCTAGCTTGGGCTGCAACGTGAGTGCAAGTTCTGCCTAAACTACATAGCATGACCCTGTCTCAAAAAACTAGGGCTGGGAGTTTGGCTCAGCATCTTAAGCGCCTGCCTGGCAGGTTTGAAGTTGTGAGGTCAATCCCTGGGAGCAAGAAAAAAAAAAAAAGCTTGGTGGGTTAGGGATATAACTTAGCAGCACAAGTTCAGTTCCCAATATGGAAAAAAAAAACAAAAAAGCTTGGTGATTGCAGGCATGGTGGCACATGCCTGTAATCCCAGCACTTGGGAGGCTGAAGCAGGAGGATCACTGTGAGTTCAAAGCCAGCCTGGGCTACTAAGTGAGTTCAAGGTCAGCCTGAACTGCATAGTAAAGCCCTGTCTGAAAAAAGATTTTTAAAAAATTAAAAAAAAAAAAAAAAACTTGGTGAGCTATAACACAACACAGAGAACACACATAGCTAAATTAAATTAAGGAAACAATACATGAACAAAATTAGAACTTTAATAAAGTAAAAATAATAAACCATTAAAAACAACCAAACAAAATTTCTAGAACTGAAGAACAAAACTACTGAAATCAAAAATTCCATAGAAAGCTTCCAGAGCACACTTGATCAAGTAGAAGGTAAAATCAGTGAGCTCAAAGACAGTTCATTTGAAATTACTCAAAGGAACAAAAAGAAAAAGAATGAGAAAAAATGAAAAAAGCTTATGTACAGAACTTATAGGACACTAGCAAGTAAACTAAAATCACATAACAGGAGTCCCAAAAGGAGCAAAAAAAATAGAAAAGAAAAGAATAAATGCTTATTTAAATAAAATATGACATTAAAACTTCCAAAATCTGAAGATGAAAATAAGCTTACATACCCACAAAAACCTAGGAATTCAAAACGTTAAATATAAAGAGAACAAAATTATGTTACCTGCAGAAAAATACATGGAACTACAGATCACTGCATTAAGTAAAATAAAGACAAGCATCAGAGTTTTCCTCAACATGCAAAATCTAAAAGAAAAAAGAAAGAAATGAAAGCAGAAGAGAAACTATTACACAAGAGAAAAGGTATTGAGGGTATAGGGAGTGTCAGGGAGGGTAATACAGGTGATGAATGTACGTGCATGTATGAAAACGCCACAATGAGAGCTGGGCATGGTGGCACACTCCTGTAATCTCAGCACTCAGGAGGCTGGGGCAGGAGGATAATTGCAAGTTCGAGACCAGCCTGGGTTACAAAGTGAGCCCAAGGTCAGCCTGAACTGCATAGGGAGACCCTGTCTCAAAAAGACAAAAAAAAATGCCACAATGGACCCCAATATTTTTAACATTAATTGCACTAATCAACCTACATACAGAAAAAATTTACATACCCATAAGAAAAAAGGAAAATAAACAATAGAGGTTCTTCAATTTTTTTATTTTAAAGGGAATAAAACCAAACAAAATAAAACAGAACAAAGTCATCCAAAACAAAATAATGAGAGTGATACAGAATTTCAAAACCAGATAATAGGAAATTAATAATGGCTACCAAAATGCCTCTTGATATCTTCAAAATAGTCGCCCACATGACCAGACATCATAAAATCAAACAAAACAGAACAGAATAAAACTAATCAAACCATAAGCCGGGCGTGGTGGCGCATGCCTTTAATCCCAGCACTCGGGAGGCTGAGGTAGGTGAAGCGTTGTGAGTTCGAGGCCGGCTTGGGCTACAACGCGAGCGCAAGGCCGGCCTGAGCTACATAGTGCAACCCTGCCTCAAAAAACCACCGCCAGGAGTTTGGCTCAGCAGCTTAAGTGCCTGTCTGGCAGGCGCGAGGCTGTGAGTTCAATCCCTGGTGCCGCAAAAAAAAACAAAAAAAACAAAAAAAAAAAAACTAATCAAACCAAAACAATGAAAGCAATACAGGATTTCAAAACAAGATAATAAGAAATCAAAAATGGCCATCATAATATATCTTGTTATCTTTGAAATAACTTGCCATGTCATCAGATATAGTAAAGTCAAACAAAACAGAACAGAATAAAACCAAACAGAACAAAACAATGAAAATGATACAAGACTTTAAAACAAGATAATAGGAAACTAACAATGACTACCACCTTCAGAAGGAGATCCCCCATAGTTACTATATTGCATATTGTTATATTCTAAGGAGAGTGTTTCTCCAAGTCAGCCAGTTGCTTATGGGGGAAGGTGCGGGCCTGACGTTGGCTCTTCTTGTCTCACAACGCACACACTGGCAGACTCATAGGAAGAGACTGGCTTCTTGTTCTTCTCCCCATGGCCCTCAACTGGCACTGACTCACAGGAAGGGGCTGGCTTCTTGTTCTCCTCCCCATGGCCCATGACTGGCAGGTTCTTCAAATAATTAAAACAAGAATTACCATGTGATTCCACTTAGGATCTATGTACAAAAAAATTGAAAGTAGATTTTCAAAGACGTATTTGTATACCATGTCTGCCTATGCATTACTCACAATAGTCAAGAGTGTTTTCGTGTATTGTGATTGTTCTGCTCATGACTGCACGTATTTCTTTCTTTCTTTTTTTTTTTTTTCCTGTGGCACTGGTGATTGAACTCACAACCTCACGCCTGCCAGGCAGACACTTAAGCAGCTGAGCCAAACTCCCAGCCCTAGTTTTTTGAGACAGGGTCGCACTATGTAGTTCAGGCCGGCCTTGCACTCATGTTGTAACCCAAGCCAGCCTCGAACTCACAACGCTCCAACTACCTCCGCCTCCTGAGTGCTGGGATTAAAGGCGTGCACCACCACGCCCAACTTGCATGTATTTCTTCAACCATATCTTTCATCAGCACTGAAACACTGGATCATTATTGTTGAATATTTCCTCTTTCTTACTAGCTATTCTCCCCTGAACTCCCATTACGTATCCTCACTGTCTTTATCACTCTTCTCTCTTTTATATTACTACACACAGATCACTCTGTGATACACTCAGTTTTCTTCACAGTGCTCACACCATTTATTGAGGTTTTTATTTCAAGTACTGTTTTTTCTGTGTGCTCCATGTGGCTCTTCAAATATGCACGTTCTGATCTCAGTGTCACATTTACATAAAGTATTTGTTTTTATGTCTTCAATCATTTAAGTATACCTTCTTTGTGGTATGTTATGAATTTCTCTGTCAAATGAAGTTCTTTGTATTTTAGTCCTTTTATAAATTTCTCTGTTTATCAATCAAATACTTACATAGCACTTACTGTATTCCAGGTACACACCCATATTTTAAAGTATTGTTGGCTCACTAACATTATTTTGTTTTCTCACACATTTTATAATTTTGGTTTCTGAGTTCACTTTCAGTTGTGCTTAATCTGTGGATTCCCTGTGGCAAGGAGTCGTAGTAGTAGGAAAGTCTCTTCCCCAGAGTTTTGTATTTACTTTTGCCAGGAGCCTGAGAAGTAACATTAGCTCAGCAGCAATTTGTATAATATTTTGTAGTTTGGGGATCATGGAGAACATTGAAAGGATATATTTATATCTTAGGCTTTCACAAATCCCAGAATAAGAATTTTAATTTCTCAAGAGAAACTTTATACCAGAACAAAGCAAAGATCCATTTCCTCATGCCTTCATATTAATAGGTGGAATTTTTAGAGTAGCACTGTATCTCTATAGATGTTCTTCAAGTGTGCCAGCTCATGCCATTTTCTGCCAACTCCCTGACCCAGGATGGCATCTCTGGCCCTTTAATTTTTTTTTATTTTAAAGATAGTAAAATCCAACAGAACATAAAAGAACAAAGTCAATCAAAACAAAGCAGTAGAACTGGTACAGAACTTCGAAGAAAGATAATGTGAATACAATAGCTACTATAGTATATCTTGTTATCTTCAGAATAGCTGACCATTCCAACAGGTATAGTAGAATTGTACCAAAAACAAAACAGAATAAAACCAATAAAAACAGAATATAAAATAAAGCAAAATAATAATAATAATAATGATCAGAGTAAAGCAAAACAGTGAGACAAGACAGAAGAGAATCCCCCATATTTGCTACATTGCCTACAGTCATCTTCCGAAGAGATGCTCAGGTTGCTGACCAGAGACCTGCAAAATCTACGAAACAGTACTAGCATTTAGTTGCTTAATGTTCCTTAGTTGCTATCAATTTAGCCAGACCTCCAAACCAGCAGGTTGCTTACGGGGGCAGGGAGGGGGAGGGGGTTTCCGTCCTTGATTCCAAGCCTGCACGCCGGTGCCACACGGGCGCAGCGGGGTGGGTCCCGGAAGGGCCCATGGTCATTCTCCTCTGGGGGTCCGTGCGGTTGCTCAGTCCCCCAGAGGGCAGATAGGTTGTGCCTCTGACCCTTTAATTTGACTAAAACTTTAGTTACTAGGACTCAACCACTCATCGCCTATCTCCTCCCAGAGTAGCCACAGTGTGAGCTCATATACTTTTCCCTGTGCTTTTATATCTCAGTTACATTTGAGGTACCTGGTGATTTACCACTCTTTTCTATAGGGTCAATTGTGCATTTTGACTATAGTTTAGCTCATTTTTTTATTTGTTGATTGGTTTGGTTTGGTTTAGTTGGTTTAGGGTGCTGGAGGTTGAATGCAAGGCCTTCACACAGAGCTGTCTCCAGCCCTCATTTTATTTTTTATTTTTGTAACAGGGGCTTCCCACATTGCTAAAATGCCTAAGGCCAGGCTCAAATTTGTGCTCCTGCCACCTCAGCCTCTTAGAGTGCTAGGATTTCAAGCATGCACTACCATGCCTAGCTTAGTTTAGCTTGCACTTTCAAGGATATATAGCTGAACATTTTCCAGATGTTTTAGTTTGCCATTAGTCTGGAATCAGAAGTTCTTTCAAGAGTTTTAAGTAGAAGAGTAGTATCATTTGTTTATTATTATTATTATTATTTTGGGGAGGGTAGTTGAGTCAGTGTCTCACTAGGTAGTTTAGGCTGACCTTGAACTTTCTATGTAGTCAAGGTTGCCCTCAAACTCTTAGCAATCCTCCTGCCTCAGCCTCCCAGGTCCTGGAATTATCGTCATGAGGCACCACTCCCAGCTTAAAATATTTCTGATGAATTTGTAAGAGTTGACTGGAGTGAATTAAAAATACTAAGCACTTCTGTACCAAGTATTTAAAAAGCATTATGATTCATTAGAAATGTCATTCAAGGCACAGAAAACATGGTGGCAGTATGTATATCATATATTTTCTAACTTTGCTCAGTCTCTCACTTTTCACTTGGAGAAGCTGAAATTTACCCAAATCACTCAGATGTAAGGTGTATTGGAAAGGTATGCTTCTCCATCATTTTGTCCTAGAGATGGCTGTCTTTGTCTTACTTGCATTGTTAAAGATGCTGTGGTGCACACAGTCTGGAATCAAAGCCCAATTAATTAAAAATTTCTAGGCACCAGAGACTTTGCTCACTGCTGACAACAGAAAGATTAATAAGAAATGGCCCCTGCCCTTGAGGAGCTCACACTCTAGCAAGTTTTGAATTCATAAAACAGAGAATAAGGATTAGAGCAGTTGAATACACAGGGTGGTCTGGAAAAAAACAGAGAAGCAGAAGCTGACCTTGCTTGGGGAGGTCAGAAAGGTGACATTTAATCTATGCAAAATCTATTCCAGTTTGTTTGGTTGTACATCTAGTCCAGGAGTAGAATAAGAAAATGTTCTATTTTTAACTCTGTATTTATTCATATCATTCCATAAATATTTACTTGAATATTTGCTGAGTTTTCTTCTCACATCAGGCTCCTCATGGCAAAAGCCAAGGGACAATGACTAGAGGAAAAAGCCACCCTTGAGGGGCTTGAGGACAACTTCTCCTGAGATCATAGGTATTTAACAAATCAAGGTCAACAATGAGAAAATACATAAAGATGGAAAATTTGATCCACAATTACATCAGGCTCTGAGAGTTCTTGTGCACATCTTTCTTCCCCTTTTAAAACCTGGTATGAGAGGAAATATATATATCTATCATTTTTATCTGAATATAGAATTAAATTTCAATGCATAACTCTCAGATGCCATTCATTGCAGTTTAAATTTTTTGACAAAATATTTTCATATAGATAAGACATTTTTATATTAGAGAAGTATGGGTATTGGTGGAAGAGTAAGGGCTTTATCATGTCACCTCTTTACCTCTCGCCCTTGCACCCTCCATCCAGAACACCGTGCTTGTCTACTTACTGTTCAGTTAATGTGTTGAACACCTCTTGTGACTCTTTATACAATCCTCCAAATCACTACTGCAGAAACTAGCTCCCTAGGGCTCTGGTCATTTCTGTGCAGGTGTAATCAGATCATGTGCCTCCCCTTGGTCTGCAGCAGAACCTCGAGCTCCTGCCCAGAGGCACCTATAGTGCTGCCCTTGGAGTGGCCACTCAGGTTTACACTGTGCTCAGCACGCATGCCCTGCAAAAGCAGGAGAGTTAATCCCCACAAGACCATCCTTGCCCACTGCACCTTGCAGTCAATGGATAAACACTTCCTTCCCTCTTTGATCCTTTTGGACAGACAGTCCTCTGTCACATTCCATAAAGCTTCTCAACAATTCCAAGCAGAATAAAGCAGCAGTTGTTCATAGCCAATAATCCGTCTTTCATTGGCTTTTGTTCCTGAACTCTTGTTCACAGGAATCACAGACTGCAAGTTCTGAGGAACTCAAGCTAAGACTGTTGTGTTTTGTTATTTTATGCTGCCCTTAAGAACATCCTTCTAATATACTAAGACTTGCCAATGTGTTCAGTGACTAATCTAAAAATTCAACAAAAGTCCAAAATGTCACTGCTACTTCTAAGATGTAGCCACTTAAAGTTAGCTAGTCAAAGAACTAGAACTGACCCCAGATATAAACTTGCACTTTCTCTTCAAAAACAAATTAAAGGTTCTTTCAAGCTCTGGCTAAGTCATATGTATCAAGTTTTCTCATTGTAAATATCTGGCAACCAGACTACCTGTGTCACTTGGTGATTATTTTGAGGTGTTTGTTTGTTTGTTTGTTTGTTTTTCTTCTGTCTAAAATACAGAAAAGTCAGCTCTGTGATGCCACTTATCATGCCTGCCAGAAACCAATGTGAATAAAGTTGAATACACACACACACACTCACACTTCTTGTAAAAAGACCACACTTAGCTGGATATCACCCATCACCTCAACAGGCAGGTCTGTATTAATGGGACCAGAGGGCAGGAACACAGAAATTCTTGGCCACCTGTTCCATGGAAGAATCCAGCCTGGCCAGGTGATAATAGCTCTTGGTCAGGATGCAGGTGCACTGCTTGCATTCGTGTCTCCTGTACTTAACCTAAGAGTTAGCCCCAGGGGTATTGCTCGTACCCTCAGTCTAGTTAACACATCTACAGAAGATTCACCACATGAATCACATACCTTTTCAAGGCATGTGGACCTGAGTTTGGTTTGCCCTGTTGGAGAGCCTGTGGAGTCAAAAATCACAGTCCTGTGCACTCCATTTGTAAAAGGCAGCATAGAGTAGCAAAAGACAATTTGAAAACTCTGCATTCTTGGGCTGGCAGACCTGTGGTCAACTGAGCACTGTCATCATTCCTGTCTAAGGCTGGATTCTACGTTTTCCAGAATCTTTTTTGCAGTATGGCTCCAGGTAAGAATTGGCCAATGAAACAGAAACACGTGATATGTGACCATCTTCCTCGCATGGTCCACAGAGTTCTGACCTATTCCATAATCCCTTTCTAAATTCTTAGAACCTAACATATTCCAAAGGAAGAGTGGAAGTCAATGACACTATCTTGGTTTACTTAAAAATAATTCTCCCCTACCACCACCTCATCATGTTCTATTTCTTTCACTTGAGTGAGTTTCCTAAGTTTTAGGAAGTCCCATCTGAGTTTGAGGCCCTATTACTAGTTCAGAAGCTTCCTTATTTAAAAAAAAAAAAAAAGCTTCCTTATTAATATGTTGCAGGTATGTTCACCACTTCTCATGAAATCTCAGGATTGCATAATAGAATATCTCATGGTTTGTCCACCTAGTCCAGAATTCTTAAAGCATACATGCATGATAGAGCACAAAATTTCCAAGATATGGCCCTGTCCTCAGGAATATTAGCCCCTGAAAAATTCAACAGTGAGACCAGAGGCATCAGCAGATAGAGCTAGATTCATTGTCAGACTCATTGTGAAGGCAACCAGGGTTTTGATGGTTTAGGGGAAAGAGAATTCTATGGGCTGGGTGGCTGTGCTTGTCTCTGGGAAAAGAAAGAAGAGCTGCTTCAGGTCCATTCTTCAGTGCTTTCTATTCATGGATAGTTTCATAGAATCTCCTCAGTAAATATTTCTGTGAAGACTGAATGTCTCCAGTGCTTCTTGGAAACTTATTTAGCTCAGTGATTGCATCCATTAGGATCTATACCTATCTGCTAGTAACAGAAACCAGAAATAACAATGGCTTATACACGGTTGATGAAGCAGGCTGTCTAGAGCAAAGTCACCAGGAACCCAAGTCCTGACATCTTTTTTCACCACAATCTTTCATGCACGGAATATATTCTCAAAGTTCTCTCATTATCCCAAATGGATGCTGGAGTTCTAGACATCACATCTATGTTCCAGGAAAAGGAAAGAAAGGCACAAATGGTGCATACTACCTGCATGTTTGCTTCTTAAAGGGCTTTCTTGCAAGTTTCACCTCATAACCTCTGCTTGTACGTCATTGGCCAAGTGCTATGGTTGAATGTTTGTGCGCCTCCAAAATTCATGTTGTAACGCGTGGTACTATGAAAAGGCAGGGTCTTTGGGAAGGTCATTAAGTGATTTAAGCGCCTTATAAAAGGCCTGGAAAAAAACTTCTTAGTTAATCCTTGCCACCTCTGTTCTTTCTGCCCTTCAGTGTTCCTCTCCTCCAGAGAACCCAGCAGCAAAGTGCCACCTCAGAATCAGGGAGTGGTTCTCAATAGACACCAATCCTCCTAGCACCTTGACCTTAGACTCTGGGACTGTGAGAAATAAGTTTCTACTGCTTGGAAGGTACCCTATCTGTGGCATTTGGTTGTAGCAGTGTACATGGATGAGGACATCATCACTAGCTGCAAAGGAGCCTGAGGAATGTAGCAGCATGGCTAGCACACCAACACCTGAAATAAAACCAGTCTTGCTGCAAAGGCAGAAAAAGGAAATGAGCTTGGGGAGGCAGCCAAGAGTCCTGACACCATGATTAAGGCATTTACTCGAGAGCCAAGCATGAACTCTGGGTCCAACTCAGCCACTAAGGAACCAAGTAACTGCACAAGTCACAAAGCTCAGAACTCAGCCCATCCATCTGTAAGATGATAGGAAAAAAAAAAAAAAGCAAAGCCACCTCCTGAGGTCCCAGTAAAGATTACATGAGAGGAGCACGTGGGGTGGTCCATCCAGCATTAAGCACTGGAGGTCAGTGAAATCAGTCCCTGTCTCCATCTGACTCAGTAGGTGACCTGAAATCACTGTACCTTCTCTCACTACTGCCTTCGCAGTCCCTCTGCTGAACCTCCCTTTCCTGCCCCTTCCCGACCTTGGCAGCCAATCTCATAGCTTCCTGGGCACTTGGACTGGATACAAAACAATCCAGTCTTGCTCAGTCTCCTTCGGTCCAGTTCAAAACTTTAAGCTCGTGTCCTATGTAAGGTGCCTTCTCCCCTTTCCCATTCCCAGTCCCCTGCAGCAGTGCTGTCAGTGTCACATCCTCAGGACTCATCATCAGAGGACATGTTGGTGGGGGATCCCAGAAACACTATGGCCTTAGGATCTGCCTAAGAATTGGGAAGGGGTGACATCCTTGAGAGATGGAAGATGAAGCCCACCTTTCCATGACCCTTGGGTGGACATTTCTGTGTAGGGTTGTGTGGCATGACCACAGCCGTCACCTGCTGAAAAGGCCCCTTTGATTGTCTTCCTTCCCTTGACTGTCAGACTCTGAGTTCCTTACCAGTGGTTC
>RJWM01032375.1:0-21513 GCA_004363535.1 Dasyprocta punctata | reverse complement strand
CATGCCTACTAAGCACAAAGTCCTGTGTTTGATAACCAGCATCAAAAGGTTGCGGGGGGGTCATCTTAGAAACAGAAGTTGACTAAGACAGAAGCATGTTAGTTTATACAGATGAGTGCTAGATCCCAAGTAGCAAGTCCCTGGGGTTCATTCAGTAACAGGGTAGTAAAACCACTCTTTAGAAGGAGAAATACCTTGAGAAGTCAGACTGTGTCAGCTGTTCAGAATTTTTAGTGCTCTCTATGATGCTACGGTGGCCCAAGACAGACCTCACCAGGAATCCTCAAACACTCTAAGAAGCCAGACACAGTGGTACATTCCTGTAGTCCCATACTTAGGAGGCTGAGGCAGCAGGGATGACTTGAGTCCAGAAATTCAAGGCCAACCTGTGCAATATAATGAGACCACGCCCACACACCCACACCTTGAGAATCAACTTTCCATGTTAGGGGAAGATTCTGTTAACATTTTAAGAGATTCAGTTTTGCCTCTTGACATTTGTTCTCGTAGGAATATCCATTCAGGAAATGCCAGCTGCAGGACGTGGTCAGTCCGCCCGAAGCCGAGGCCGCCCCAAAGGTTCAGGAAGCACAGCAAAAGGAGCAGGGAAAGGCCGAAGCCGGAAGTCCATAGCAGGCAGTGCCGCTGCAATGGCAGGAGCCAAAGCTGGGGCTGCAGCTGCCTCTGCAGCTGCCTATGCTGCGTACGGGTACAACGTGTCTAAAGGTGCGGGATCAGAGTGACTGCATCGTTAGGGACAGTCTGGTGCATATGGCAAAGGGCACAAGAAAAATCAACAGTGCTTGTTAACTGGGAATGGAAACCAAGGGGAAGGACTGGCTCAGAGGTTACTTGCAAATCTACTGTGTGAACAGAGATACCTGTCTGCACACCCAACAATTAGAATTTGTTTTTAGGAAAGTAAAGTGGTACACAAGAAACATTGAAGAATCGTATTAGACAATCTTTTATCAGATATAAGTGTATTTGGCTCATACTAGAAAAATAGAAAGGTTCACTCTCAGCCCCCCAGCAGTGGGCAAAGAGAGTCCTCTTTGGTAGTAGTATTCTTTCATCAGTCAGGGGCAGAGCAGACATCCTAGCTTTGTCCATCCTAACTTGATGCCTGGGCTGGTGACCAGAGCTGTTTCATGCCTAGGGCACATAAAAGAAAAAAAATGAAAGTTCATTGTTGGCTGGGCATGGTAGCTCACGCCTGTAATCCTAGCATTTGGGAGGCTTAGGTGGAAGGATCACCTGGGCTACATAGTGAGTCAAAGGCCAGCCTATACTACATGGTGAGACTTTGTCTCAAAAAAATGGGGCCGGGGATATAGCTCAGTGGTATAGCACCTGCCTGGCAAGTGTGAGGTCCTGAGTTCAAATTCTAGTACCCACGGAAAAAAAAAAGAAAACTCTACTATCGTCCTGGGAGTCCTCAGAGATGAGGGATTTGACCAGGTCCTTGAAATGATAGGGCTTAGATAGCAGGGATGGCTACAGCCAGTGCCGAGAGAACTGCATCAGTACAGATACAGGATAGAGGGGAGCAGCTTTATGTCCTCTGGCCAGACTTATTTCGGAGTAGAGCACATCTGTGAAATGAGGAAGGAAACTTAGTGGCACACACGTACAATCCCAATATTGAGGGAGGCTGAGGCAGAAGGATTGTAAATTCAGTCCTGGGCAACCCTCCCAGTCTACCTGGACAACTTAAGGCTACTGTGTCTCAAACAAATAAAAAAGGACTAGGTATGTAATTCAGTGGTAAAGCATTCCTGGGTTTACTCTCCAGTGTGCACACACACACACACACACACACAAGAAAAAAATTTAAAAGGAAGCGTATCACAAAAAAACAAAACACAAAAAGAGGGCCAGGCATGGTGGTGCATGTCTGTAACCCTAGCACTTGGGAGGTTGAGCCAGGAGGATTACTGAGCTACATAGCAAGACTTTTTCTCAACAAAGAAAAGAGAAATGCATTAGTGTTCTCATCCTGTAGTGCTGATGTCCCACACTATGTGTTTGCTTTGTCCAGAG
The DNA here is from genome assembly GCA_004363535.1 of Dasyprocta punctata. NCBI lineage: Eukaryota > Metazoa > Chordata > Mammalia > Rodentia > Dasyproctidae > Dasyprocta > Dasyprocta punctata. The sequence continues at coordinate 19,470 of RJWM01032375.1, read as the reverse complement.
CCCCAAGAAGACAGCTTACTCTAGGTCTGGGTAGTTGTTCTTTTCTCTTTAAAATCCATGCCTCTTAGTGAAAAGACAGTTTGACAAGAAGAGCAAGTAAATATGCCAAGAAAATGTTGGCAAGGGATGGCAGGGAGGGTTCCCCACCCCTGTGCTCCAACCCAGACTCTGGCTTCAAGGCAGCTCACCTGCACCTGGTGCTTATAGTCATCTGTCTTTCTCCATCCCTACAGGAATCTCCGCCAGCAGTCCTCTGCAGACATCCCTTGTCCGGCCTGCTGGCCTTGCTGACTTTGGACCCTCAAGCGCCTCTTCTCCCTTGAGTTCCCCTTTGAGCAAAGGAAATAATGTTCCTGGGACTCCCAAGAGCCTCCATATGACCAGCAGCCTTGCCTCAGACTCTCTGGTCCGGAAACAGGGCAAAAGCATCAATCCCTCTGGAGGACGGTAACCGTCAGGCCCACCAGCTTCCTTCAGCCAAAAAAGGGGCACAAGTCCCGCTCTGCATAGGGCCTTTGGATGGCATGCCCAACACAGCATCTTACATCCTGAGTCAGAGGCCGTATAGGACCAGTCACAGCAAAGGAAAGACGGGCAGGTGGTTGGTGTGAGCACTTTATCACCTGTTTCCAAAGCAGTGCTCTGGGGTGACGTATGAGAAGAGGGCTCGAGGACAAGCTTGGCCTCACAGCAACCCAGATGAGCTCTGTGGCTATGTCTCGAAACCCCTTACCAAGGAAGGGCCTGCCCTAGATCCCCTTTATATGCTCAGGCACGCTGTCTCCATGCCCATTCCACTTTTTTGCTCTGACCACGTCCCTTGCAAAGGCTCGCTAGGTGTTATAAAGAGCCTTCATGGTGGAGACTTTTCTTAAGTTCATGATTTCCTGTAGGGCTAAGGAGGGAACTTCTGTACCTGGCATCCAGAATGTTTGGACAGCTCCCCAGGTCTCCAGGTTCGAATTTGCCACAGTGTTAGCACTAAAGAAAAGGCAGTAAACGCCAGAGAAGCTGATGGCTTATAAGAATGGCAGAAAATTAGAGGAAGCAGACCCATGGGCAGTGGTTCCCCAGCATTTCCTCCTCTGTTCTGCAAGGTTCACACCAGGCAAACTTCAGGTCCCACCAGCAACAATAGCAGCAGCTCCTATCCAGAGGACTTCCAGAAGCCAGTGAAGAGACCAGGAGCCACCACAATCAGCAGGACATCCTTTCTGCCCCTCTTGCAGACACCCTTTTGCCCATCCTGAATGCACATTCTCCCCACCCTTGCCCTTCAGGCCCCTGCTTGGCTGTATGCACTGTCTGTATTGCACTGAGAAGGGAAGGGGCAACAGGAATGAGGTGGAGAGGGTGGAGAGAGGGCAAGCTGTTACCGACCCTGTGCGCCCCAGCCCCACCAGCCCAAACTTGCTGGCCTCTCAAGAGACACCAGGGGGCAGTGTTCAATGGGAGGGGTTTCCGCGCAACCCCCCCTTCACCCCCGCCCCAGTCCCTGTTGGAGCAGGTGCTTCTGGGCTGGCCAGCCTCTAATTTGCACACCCGAAAATCACAGAATTGAGTTTAGATAGATTGATTTTTAAATTTTTTTTGGGGGGAGGAGTAGGGGTAATAGGGGAATCATTTAATTTAAATCATTAAGATTCCTCTGCCCCAACTCAGACTCCTGTGTACAGATGCTATTTAGAGAGAATCAGAAAAATGCCAAGCCTTTTTTCTCTTTGAATGTGCTATTTTTATAACTGAACTTGTATATATGTATAAAGAGAGACACATCTTTTCTTTTACTAACTGGATAAAAAAATCTTAAATAAAATGGAGTGAGATAATTTTATGTAAATCAGGGTGTCTGTGGTCTTTGCAGCCTCCTCTCCTTGGGAGCAAAGTAGGGCCCTTGGGGGTCGTGGCAGGATAAAGGAAAGGCAGAGCACTACCTGTGTCTCTGTTCCCTGAGGGCAGGGTCAATGGGGCGAGGAGTGCTCTGTGGGCACTTCCTCAGTAGCAGATGGAATTGGACTTGAACTTTGCTTCTGGCCATCAGGATAGCTTGACCAAGTACCTGGTATGCAGCACCAAGGCCTGGGGGTGTGGGCTGTTCATGCCTCAGGACCTGGATATGAACAGCTTGTGCTGGGCTCCAGTGTGTAGTGGTAACCTTTATACTGATAGTGCCTCAAAGCTGCACTTAGAAGAATCCTGAAAGAAAACAGTGAAATACATTCTTCAGGAGTCCAGCGACAACAAGGCCTAAACAACTTACTTCGGTGACCACTCCAAAATAGAGTACTTGTTTCAAGCCTAGAATAGCAGTCAGCATTTCTGTAACTGAGCTAGAACACTGATACGCTGTTGCATCACCTTTGAGTAGGGCTTGTGCTGTTCCCAAGTGATCTGGTTGGTTGGCCCTCCTAGCCAGGGTCCACTCTGCAGGCTTTGATCAGGGCGGGTGGCTCCTGGGCAGCTCTGCTCACCCTCAGCCACGAGGACGCTGTTCTCACATGGCACCATCAGTACTCTGGCTTTGATTTACTTGCTGGAAAATGTGTGCAAGGCCGCATACAACACGAACCCGCATCAGTTTCCCAATTAGCTGTGCCCTGTGCCTGTCACCACTGTGGCTACTATGACCTAGTGACAGCACATTCACCAGAGTGGGTCCTCTCCATTTTGCAGCTCAGCAAGGCCCCAGTATATTCCTGCTAGAGCCTGGCTGAGGTTAGTAGCCACCTGCTGGGGACCTGACGGCTCTGAAATCCTCAGGCAGTTCACCTGGGTGATGTGAGTTTGGCATTAGAGCCTTCTAGTCTGCAAACAGCACAGTATTCCTTTCGCACACTTAAGCCCAATCCCTGGAGATGCACAACTAACATACTCATAACCTTAGTGTCAACTCATAAACTTAATGTCCCTTCTCACCTGTCCCTCCCTTACCTGAGAGTACAGGGATGGGACCTGAATCTTAAAAGCTTGAAGCTTATTAACAATTTGTGTCGGTTTCCTAATTTAGGACTCATACCTCATCTACCCACTTTCAGGACATGTCCCTGTGAGAAACCGCCCAACTCTCACCTTACACAGAGTTCTTTCTTTAACACGAAAAGACGGGCCTGGGATATAGCTCAGTGGTGCAGCATCTCCCTGAAAAGTGCGAGGTTGTGAGTTTGATTCCCCATAACCAAAAACAAAGCAAAACAATGGGAAGAGCTCCAACCTGGCTAAAAGAAGCATCCTTCAGCAAGCCCTGAAGCCCAGAAACAGCTGAAGGCCTGGGCTGGATTAGTGAGACAGACTCTTCCATCAGGGTCACCTTGCTCGAAACACAAGCCCTAGGTAAGTATGGATTTTAAGATGTCTCAGGAACAGCCTTGAAAATCTTAAGTTTGCACTGGGCTTACTATCATAGTCTCTGTGCTAAGGATTTGTTGAGGCTTCCAAGGCAGAAGACTGGCTTGAGTTTAAGGGGTTGGGCTGGACAGGCGATAGGCAGTGCACTCTGAGCAGTGAGCTCTGCATGGCCACAGCAGCTGTGTCCCATCCACAGAGCATCAGTACTGGCTTTCTGGTGTAGCCCACACACCCTCAGCCTATGTTGCTCACATAGGACTACCTCCCCCTGAAAGCACATCCGCATTTTGGTCCCTTTAAATTCACAACTGGGAACTTAGACTGGATTAGTAGATTTTAGCACTTGGTGCTTTGGGTTTGGGTGTGTTTGAGACGAGGTATCTGTAGCCCGACCTTGGCTTGAACACATGATCCTCTGGTCTCAACCTCCTGAGTTCTGGGATTACAGATATGCACCAGCACACCCAGCTTATCTGATGTTTTAGAGATTCCCAGATGCACCTTCTGGGCTGGTACAACCCACCTGAACTGAACACGGCCACTTTGCTTTTACCTGTCACAGGGAGATTTTGCCTAAAAGAGTCCAAAAAATTGAAACCTTCTGAGTCATTCCCTTAAACAGACTTTTCTCAAACTTAATATGTATATGAAACAGCTGCCGATCTTAAAATGCAGATTCTGCCTCTGGACAGTCCAGAGTGAAGCCTGAGACTGCTTGCTACCAAGATCCCAGGTGACGGCCATAGTGCAGGCCCTGGACCACAGGGCACGACCCAGCCCTGCCAGCTAGAGTAAGTCCTCACCCTCGCTTCCCGATACCTAGGCAGGCAGGCCTTTGCAGGAAATTCAGCCTATTTCCATCACTCAATTTAATTCACTTGATGACAAGAAATGAAATCAGCATTCCCAGGAAAATTTAGCCTGTGTGCATTTTCTTTTCAAGGTCTTTTGTTTTGCTTTTCATTCTAAATCTGTCGGTTCATTCTTTTCTTTATCACAGTCCTCCCCTGGGGGGCTTCACCACCACTAGACACGGTAGGTCTGAGAAGTGTCTGGTTGTCCCTGTCCTGTGTAGCCTCCACTAAGAAGCAGTCTAGTTTTGATCCCTCGACTCACTGTTTGGCAGCATGGCCTGTCGTGAGCACCAGACCCCTGCAGGGTCCGTCAGCTGTCTAGGCTGTCCCAGGACTTCCTCAGGCAGGGTGTGCAGATATAGCAGCTCTCCTGTGCTTCTCTGAGACACCCAGAAAGTGGTGGAACCCTAGGATTTGGGAGGCAGCACAGTTAGTGTTCAACCATCTCCATGGTACACATTCAAACAACTTCCACGTAGGGGTGGGTTTTGTTCTGGAGAACGTAGGGCCTCCGGGTGTACCCAGGCACTTGCTGTAAAACAGCAAATGATACTAAGAACAGTAGCTCCCTGGGGGAGAGGCCTGGACAGAGGCCCCTGAAGGCTCAGGTGACAGGAACTTGGGCTCTGTCAGCCTCATGGGAATGGCCCACCTATTTGCTGCCCAGGAAGTATGGGCCACACAGCCCCAGGACGTGGTGAGAGAAGTGGTAGTCCCCAGTGGCAGGTCCCAGGAGCAGGTATTGGGGTGGAAGGGGAGGGAGGAGGGAGGACATACGGAGGCCTACTTCCTGGTAGTCAAGGATCTTGAGGAAGCAGAGTGCCTCATTTATCACCAAGCCCTGACCTCTTCCTGTGTTTCATTTCTTCTTTGCTTCAGGTCCTGGGACTTTGCTGGCTTCCCTTCCTCTTCAGAGCTGGCTCCACCCACTTCTGTTCCCTCCCTTCCAGTGTGCTGCTAGGAAGCACTCCTGTTCCTCCTGATTGCTGCCACAGATGTACCTCGTGCTGCTTTTTCTTTTCTTTTTTTGTTTCTTTAGTTAAAGATTCTATTGTTTGTTAAAACAAGTCTACCACTAGCATTGTGGCACATGTCTGTAGTCCCAGCTACTCAGGAGGCTGAGGCGGGAGGATAGCAAGGTCAAGGCCAGCCTGGACAATATAGTGAGATACTACTGTCTTAAAAAAAAAAAAAAATCTGGGAGTGGTGAAATAAGCTTGTAATTTCAGCATTCTAGGAGACGGGGGCAGGAAAGCTGCAAGTTCATGCACAGCCTGGGCAAGTTTAGTGACTTAACAAGACCCTGTATCTAAATTAAATTGGGGGGGGTACAGAATCTCATTCTATAGTTCAGGTTGGCCTTGAATTCAGTATGTAGTGCAGCCTGGCCTCAAGCTTGTAGCAATCCTCCTGCCTCAGCCTTTCGAGTGCTGGGATTATGGGTGTGCGCTACCATACCCAGCTCGAAATAAAAAATTTGAAAAGGGCTGGGATTAGTCCCCAGTACTGGAAAAAAAAATGTGTGTGTGTGAAGAATGGTGTGGATGTATGCAGTTCAGTGCCAAGGCCCTTGTTTCAATCCCTTGTACCTCAATAAATAAATTAAAAAGGCTAGGGATGTAACATAATGGTAGAGTACCCCTGGGTTTGTTCCTTAGTACCCCTGGGTTTGTTCCTTAGTACTAAACAAATAGAAAAAAGAAGGAGAAAAAAGAAAAAAGGAAGGAGATAAGAGGAAGGGAGAGGGACAGGGAAGAGGGAGAGGAAGTGAAAAAACAGGAAGAAAGTACTGAGTGGGGAAGTTACAAAGCTTAAATAAGCTTAGAACTGTAAATTCTTTGTTGGAGCTGCCCAGTCTTAAACTTTTGGCTCGTAGCTGTGAGCTGAATGTACCTCTTTGTAAAGGATCCAGCCTTAGGTATTTTGTTTCAGCAGTGGAAAATGGAAAGAAAGAAAGAAAGAAGGAAAACAAAGAAAGAAAGGGCAGGGAATGTAGCTTTGTTCCCATATGGAAAGAGGAGGGGAGGGGTTATTAATTTTTTAAAAACTAATATTCAGCCAAAATGTAGAGAAAAAATTGAACAATGTAAATTTTTTTTGACCATAGATAGCCACTTTTTGCTTATAAATATAAAAATTTCATGTTTCAATTTTTGATTAAAACTAAAGATGTTTTTATTTGGGGGAGGATATTTTATTTTCTCAACTTTTTTTTACTGGTACATTTTAGATATACATAATGATGACATACATCACAGGGAGTCTGTGCCTTTACATGACATATGTTGCTTCATTTTTCTCATTTCTGTCCCCTCCCTTCAACCCCTCTTCCACTCCTTATCTATAAAAGCTTTGTTTCCATTTTTTTCCTTCTATTCTTTTTTTTTTTCCCCTTCCTTCCTTTCCGCCTTCCTTCTTCCTTGTTCTCCTTCTCATTTGAACATTATCTTCCCATTTCCCAATATCTGTTACACATTTCAGTCCTTATTTACACTTTTGGTGTCTCACACCAAAGAAACAATGCAGTATTTAAATGTGTTTCCAATTTCCCTTAGGAGTATGGTCTCAAGGTGCATCTGTTCAGGTAGAAATGTCTAAAACTTATCCTTCTTTTTGACAGAGTAGTGCTCCATTTTTTTGTTAAAGCCACATCTTCTTTATCCATTCATTGGTTGATGAGCATTTGGGTTGCTTTCAAGATTTAGCTATTATTGTGCAAAGCACACTCATTGGAAGAAAGATAGCCTTTTTAATAAATGGTGTTGGAAAAACTGGCTTCCCACATGCTGAAGATTAAAACTGGACCCATATCTTTCACCATGTACTAAACTAAAATCTGAATTGATTAAAGATCTCAATATTAACACAGAAATATTAAAAAAACTCTTGAAGACATTGGTGTAGGTGAAGACTTTATGAATAAAACCCTGACTGCACAGGACTTAGCACAAAGAATTAATAAATGGAATCTCATCCTACTGAAAAGCTTTTGCACAGCAAGAGAAACCACCAACAGAATGAAGAGACAACCCAAAATGTGGGAGAAAATGTTTGCCAGCTGTCCCTCAGATAAAGGATTATTGTTAAGAACATATAAAGAACTCAAAAAAATCAGTCCTCCCAGATTTAAAGACCCAATCCAAAAATGGGCATCTGAGATGAATACACAGTTCTCAGATAAAGAAGTACAAACAGGAAATAAATACGTGAAAAAATGTTCAACATCACTGGTCATTTGAGAGATGCAAATTAAAACAATACAGAGATTCCACCTCACCCCAGAAAGCATGGTTACTATCAAGAAATCAACCAGTAACAAATGGTGCAGGGGCTGTGGATAAAAAGGAACCCTTCTCCACTGTTGGTGGGAGTGTAGACTGGTGCAACCACTGGCAATCAGTGTGGAGATTCCTCAAAAAGCTAGGGCTAGAGGTCACATTCAACCCAGCTAGTATGCGAGCCGGGCGTGGTGGCACACACCTTTAATCCCAGCACTCTGGAGGCTGAGGTAGGAGAAGCATTGTGAGTTCGAGGCCGACTTGTGCTACAACACGAGCACAAGGCCGGTCCGAACTACATAGAGCGACTGTCCCTCAGAGTTTGGCTCAGTGGCTTAAGCACCTGTCTGACAGGCACAAGGTTGTGAGTTCAATCCCCGGTGCCAAAAAAAAAAAAAAAGAAGGATGCGCCTAGAGAACATGCTTATTAGTGAAATAAATAAGTCACACATGTGTAAGCATCGCATTGTTTCACTTGTATGACAAACTGAAAGAAAAGCTATGTATATGTTTGTGTATATGTATATAAAAAATAGTTAAGACAGTTTAAAAAAAAAAGAAGCACAATGGCCTCTTCTGTCATCCACATGGCCTGTCCAGCAGTAAATTCAGTGCCCCCTTCACTGAACACCTCTGTAGATTCTGCCTTCCCTTCAACACCTTGTCCCAGTCTTTTTGTCCCAGAAAGAATGACCTCAATCAAAGCAATGACTTAGGTCACACCTACCTTTACTTTAACCCACTGTGAGCCATTTTGAGTTGACTTTTGGATGTCTTAAGAAATTTTTGATGTGCTATAAGGTTTGGGGTTTTTTTGCATAAGGATATCCAGTTGTTCTAGTGTATTTATTGAAGGTATAATTCTTTCTCCACTTAATTGCTTTTGCATTTTTGCCAGAAACCAATTGTCTGTTATGTGGGTATTTATTTTGGGACCTCATATTGGTACCTTGGAAGTTTGTTTATCTTGATATCAATGCTGTTTTGTCAAGATTGGTGTAATTTTGTGATAAATTGTGGGATTGAGGAGGGTTGGAGCTCTAATTTTGTTCCTTTATCAAAGATATTTAGACTAGTCTGATCTTTTGTATTTCTACAGAAATGTAAGAATCAAAATGTTAGTTTTTATGAAAAATGATGTTGACATTTTGATAAGGGATTGTGGTTTTTTTGTTTTTGTTTTTGTGACTCGAACTTACAACCTCTCAACTGCCAGACAGGCACTTAAGCCACGGGCTGACCTTGTGCTCATGTTGTAGCCCAAGCGGGCCTCAAACTCACAACACTCCTCCTACCTCAGCCTCCTGAGTGCTGGGATTAAAGGCGTGTGCCACCATGCCTGGCTTGTTGGAGGTTTCTTTTGCTGTGCAAAACCTTTAACTCAGATGAGGTCCAAGTTTTAATTCATTATGATATTTCCTGTACAATCAGAATTTTGTTCATAAAGTCTTTGCCTACACCAGTGTCTTCATGTTTTCTATCTAGTCTATCTTACAGCAGATTTAGTGTTTTGTTTTAATATTTGGATCTTTGATCCATTTCAGTTCTAGTTTAGCACATGGTGAAAGATAAGGGCCTAGCTTTAATCTTCAACATGTGGAGAGCCAGTTTTCCCAGCACCATTTATTAAAGAGACTATCTTTCTTCCAGTGAAGGTGTGTTGGATCCTTTGTTAAAAATAAGGTGGTTGAGTATATCTGGTGTTGTTTCTTCTTCCCATTGATCTGGGGGTTTTTTTGTTTGTTTGTTTGTTTTGTTCTGTTTTTGTTTTTGCCTTTGCCAGTACAATGCTGTTTTTCTCACAGTAGTTTTGTAATATAATTTCAAGTCAGGAATTGTGATCCCCTCTGCCTTGCTTTTGTTGCCCAGAATTGCTTTTGCTATTCTAATTTTCTTCTGGTTCCACATGAATTTTAGGATATTTTCTTTAATTCTGTGAGATATACAAGTGATATTTTTGATCTGGATTGCATTAAATCTGTATGACAGTTTTGGAAGTATGGCCATTTTCATTATTTTGGTTGTTCCTACCCAAGAACAAGGGGTATCTTTCCATTTTCTGATATCTTCTTCTATCTCCCTTTTTCAGAGTACTATAGTTTTCAGCGTGAAAGTCTTTTATTTCCTCTGTTAGACTAATTCTTAGGTATTTCATTGTTTTGGATGCTACTGTGAGCAATGTTGTTTCCCTAACATCTCTCTCAGTGAGATTGTTATTCATGTACAGGAATGCTATTGATTTTTGAGTGTTGACTTCCTACCCAGCTGTACTATTGAATTTGACTATTAAATCTGAAGCCTATTGGTGGAGTTTTTGGGGTCTTCTATGTAGAGTATTATGTCATCCACAAATAATGATAATTTAACTTTTACCTTTCCAACCCTTATTCCTTTTATTTCTTTCTCTTGTCTAATTACTCTGGCTAATGTTTCCAGAACTATATTGAACAAGAGTGGTGATAGTGGGCATCCTTGTCTTGTTCCTGATTTTAGAGTGAAAGCTTTTGGTTTGTGTCCTTTTAATATGATGTTGGCTGTTGGTTTGTCATAGATGGCTTTTATCAGATTGAGACATTGTCAATGCTTTTTCTGCATCTATTGAGATAATCATATGGCTTTTGTCCTTGGCTCTGTTAATATTGTATATTATATTCATTGGTTTACATATGTTGAACCATCCCTGCTTTCCTGGGACAAATCCTGTTTGGTCATGATGTATAATTTTTTTGGTGATTTGGTACATTCTGTTTGCCAGTGTCTTATTGAAGATTTTTTGGGAGTACCAAAAATTAAACTCAGGACCTTGTGCTTACCAGGCAGGTGCTGCACCACTGAGCTATATCCCTAGACCCTTATTGAGATTTTTTGCCTCTATGTTCATTAGGGAAATTAGCCAGTGTTCTCTTTTTTGGTTGGATCCTTCTCTGGGTTTGGGATAGGACAATGCTTGCTTCCAGGGATGAATTTGGGAGTATTGCATTCCTTTTGATTTTATTAAAGATTTTGAAAAGTAGTGGTTTTTGGTCTTCTCTAAACTTCTTGTAGAATTCAGCAGTGAATCTGTTAGGGTCTGAGCTTTTCTTTGTTGGTAGGTTTTAAATTATATCTTCAATTTCATTGACCTATATTGCTTTATTTAGAATTTTTATATCTTGTTAATTCAACTTTAGTAATTCACGTATATCTAGGAATCTGTCCATTTCTCCTGTGTTTTCCATCTTATTGGAATACAGGTTTCAAAGTAGATATTGATTATCTTCTGAATTTCTGGAGGATTTGTTGTGATTTCACTGTTTTAGTTACTAATTGCAAAGATTTCAATCTTTGTTTCCTCTTTTTTCAATAAGATTGGCCAAGGGTTTGTCAATTTTATTTATTCTTTCAAAGAACTAACTCTTCACTTTCATTGATATTTTGTATTGTTTTCTTAGTCTCCATATTAATTTCTGCTTTGATCTTTAAAATTTCCTCCCTCATATAAGCTTTGAGCTTGACTTGCTCGTCTTTCTCTGGAAGCTTGAGCTTCCACATTAGGTTGTTTATTGGAGCTCACTCTGTTTTTCTGATATTGCATTCACCACTATAAATTTCCCTCATAGGACTGCTTTCATTGCATCCCGTAAGTTCTAGTATATTGTATTGGCATTATTGTTTAATTGTAGAAAATACCTTTTAAAAAAGAAAAAAGAAAATGCTTTATTTCTTCTTTACTTTCCTCTGTGACCCATTGGTTTTCAGAAGTCTGTAATTTACTTCCGTGTGTTTATGAAATTTTTGTGATTTCTTTTACCATTGAATTCCAATTTCACTGCACTATGGTAAAATCATATCCATGTGATAATTTCAATTCCTTTGCATTTGCCTGAGCATGTTCTATCATCAAGCATGTGATCTATTTCTGACAACATCCTGTGTATAGCTGAGAAGAATGTATACTCTAATGTGGGGTGGAACACTCTGTAGACATCTACTAAGTCCATTTGTTCCAAAGTGTGGTTCAATTCTGATATTTCTTTGTTGAGTTTTTGTCTAGTTGATCTATTTGTGACAGTGGGCCATTATAATTATATTAGTATTTATTTGACTTTTCATATCTGCTAATATTTATATTATATAATTGGGTGCCCTGGTATTTGGTGCATAAGTATTTATGATTGTTATCTCTTCCTCTTGGATTGTCCATATACAAGAATGTAGTGACTGTCTTTGTTTCTCTTAATCATTCATGGCTTGAAATCCACTTCGTTTGCAAATAAAATAGCTACCCCTGCTTTTTTTCAGGTTCCTGTCAAATGAAGTATTGTTTTCCACCCTTTGACTTTCAGTCTATGAATTTCTTTTTGAATTAAATGTGTTTCTTGTGTGCAGCATATTGTTGGATCTTGCTTCTTGATCCACTCTGACAGTCTGTTTCTTTTGGTTGGTGAATCGAGACAATTTACATTGATGGTTATAACTGATATGTATTGACTTAACCTTGTCGTGTTATTTTCCTGTTGTTGACTCCCCTTTTTCTCCCTCCCTCTAATTGTTTACCTTTCCTGGTGGATTCCTTCTGTTGGGGTTCATGGAGCTCTAGTCCTTTTTATTTCTTTCTAGAATGTCCTTCAGAACATTTTGGAGTGCTGGTTTTGTGGTCATGAACTTCCTTGGGTGTCCTTTGTCATGGAAGTATCTTATTTCTCCATTAATTTTGAAAGATAGTTATGCTTTGTTTTGTTTTGGTACCAGGAATTGAATTCAGGACCTCATGCTTGCCAGGCAGGCACTGTGGGGCTGAGCTGTATCCTCAGCCCTGAAAGATATTTTTGAGGGGGTACATCAGTCTGGGTTGGGAGTGGGTTTTTGTGGCTTTCCTTCAAACTCTGCTTAACTTGAGGGTTTGTGTTGGGAAGCCTACTGTGATTCTGATGGGCTTTGTTTTATAGGTAATTTGTTTATTTCCTCTGACAGCTTTTAATATTCTGTTCTTGTGCTGAATTTCTGGAATCTCAATTATTATGTGCTTTGGTGTAGATATTTTTTGATCATGGATAAGTGGAGGTCTATATGCCTCATTTATCTGAATGTCAAATTCTTTTTCCATGCTTGGGAAGTTTTCTGCCATGACTTCTGTGAGTATGTTTTTTGTGTCACTTGTACTATCTCCTGTTTTTTCATTGACCCCAATCAATCCTGTATTATTCATTGCATAATCTAGCAGGTGTTGGAATGATTTTTCATGGTCCCTTGCTATTTTTAAGGAATCTTTTTTTTCATGATTGCTAATTGCAAACTGTCTTTTATATCTGACATTATGTCCTCACATTAACTCGTTCTGCTGTGTATACTTTCAATGAATTTTTTTTTTTGGTACCAGGAATATGAACTCAGGGCCTCACACTTGCACAGCAGGCACTGTGCCACTGAGTTTCATATCTGACCCCTCAATGAAATTTTTAATCCCCAGGATATCTGTTTGAATCTATCTCATGGATTCCATTTCTTTCCTATGTTGGATATCCCTGGTTTTCCTAAGGTCATTCATTTTTTTTAAATCTGTGTCCATTCTAGTGTCACTAAATACATCATTCATTATGGTCACCATCTCTGTAGTTATCTGAGAAATTATTTCAGAATTGATATTTTCTAACCGGGGATTTAGCTCAGTGGCCTAATCACCTGCCTGGCAGGTGCAAGGATGTGAGTTTGTGCCCTGGTACAAAAAAAGAAAAGAGAAAAGAATTGATCTTTTCTAGAGCCTCATTCATTTGCTTTGTTACTTCTGCTGTTACCACTTCAAAAGGATCAAGGTGGGTGGCTTTCAAATCATTCTACCCCATTGCTCTTTGGTTTTGCATTTGGTGAGCTGGAAGTCAGATTTTTCATCTTGCCTAAGTGTCTTTTCATTTTCTTTCTTTCTTTTCTTTCCTTTCCATTCCTTTTTTAAAACGTTTAATTCCTGGGTTGATGCTTGTAAATGGCTTATGGTAAGTAGCTTTGTTCCTGGTATTTAGAACCATTAGGAAATGACTATTTCTCAGAAATACCTTTCAGATGTAGGTGGGGTTTGGGTTTTGAGTCTGTTGCATGATCCTAACCCTTGCTGGGGATATAGCTCAGTGGCATAAGCACCTTGTGGCAAGTGCAAGGTCCTGAGTTTAATCCCTGGTACCAAAAAGAAATTCTAGTTCTTTGATTTATTGAAGATGAGACATTGCTGTTTATTTGGCCGATACCCTGGTTCTTTGGCACTACCCATCTTCTTGTAACTCTGTTTGTTTGTTGTTGTTTCTAGGTTTTTGTTTTGTTTTGATTTTTTTTTTGAGGTAGGGTTTCACTATGAAGTTCAGGATGGCCTTGAACTCACTTTGTAGCCCAGGGTGGACTCAAACTTGCAGTGATTCTAGTACCTCAGCCTCTTGAGTGCCTGTTTGTTTCATTTTGAGACAGGATCTTGCTGGGTAGTTTAGGGTGGTCTTGAACTCACTGTCCCTTGAACTTGCAGCAGTTCTCCTGCCTCAGGTTTGTGAGTGCTGGGATTACAGGTATGTGTCAACACAGTGGCTTGCTCTTTTATTATTTTTTACCTATTTCTCTCTCTCTCTTTTTTTGTTGTTGTTGTTGTTTGTTTGTTATTTTGTGCTACTTGGGACTGAACCCAGGGCCTTCCCAGTGAGTTGCATCCCCAGCACATTTTATTTTCAGACCTGGGGTCACTAGATCACCGAGATGCCTAGGCTGGGCTCCAACTTTCCATCTTTCTGTCTTGGCCTCCCAGACTTCTTGGATTACAAATGTGCCCCACCATGTCCAGCTTTACTTTTCTAAGTATTTATGGATTTTTTAATCCATTTTATGTCAAAGAGAAAAAGACTAAAACTAAATTTCAAAACATGCCAATCAGAGAGCAACAATGGCACATACATTGTGCATTGCCATCCCCAAATCATTCACCCAGAGCACAAGACATCTGCATTCAATTGTTCAAACAATACAATCACAAATCTTTCACTTGAATGAACACAGAGAAATCAGTGTAACTATCTTAATTGTCATATATATATATATATATATATATATATATATATGTTGTTCCTTTCAAATTCTCACACCAGTAAGACAATACAATGCTTGCACATATGTGTCTAATTTATTTCACTTATGAGTATGGTCTCAAGTTGCATCCATTTACCTATAAAACTCTCCAGTTTATCCTTATTTATGACTGAGTAGTACTCCATTATATAAAAATACCACATCTTTTTTTATCCATTCCTCAGTTAATGGGCATTTAAGTTGTTTCCAAGATCTAGCTATTACAAATTGTGCTGCCATAAGCTTGGATGCACATACACTGTCACGGTATGATGTTTTTTATTCTTTTGAGAAGATACTCAGAAGGGGAATAATTGGGTCAAATGGGAACTCTAGTCCTAGCTTTTTGAGGAATCTCCACACTAATTTCCAAAGTGGTTGTACCAGTCTACACTCCCACCAACAGTGGAGAAGGGTTCCTTTTTCCCCACAGCCCCTCCAGCATTTGTTATTGCTTGATTTCTTAATAATAACCATTCTTTCTGGGGTGAGGTGAAATCTCAGTGTTGTTTTAATTTGCATGTCTCAAATGACAAGTGATGTTGAACATTTTTTCACAAATTTATTTGTTGTTTGTATTTCTCCATCTGAGAAGTGTGTTTTCATCTCAGATGCCCATTTTTGGATTGGGTCTTTAAATTGGGAAGGACTGATTTTTTTTAGTTCTTTATGTGTTCTTGATAGTAATCCTTTGTCCTAGGAACAGCTGGCAAACATTTTCTCCCATGTTGTGCATGTCTCTTCACTCTGTTGGTGGTCTCTCTTGCTGTACAAAAGCCTTTCAATAGAATGAGATTCCAGTTGTTGATTTTTTATGATAGTTCCTGTGCAAATTGGGGTTTTGTTCATAAAGTCTCTGCCTACACCAATGTCTTCAGGAGTTTTACCTACTCTATCTTCCAGAAGACTTAATGCTTCTGTTTTAATATGGTGACCTTTGATCCATTCTGATTTTAGCTTAGTATATGGTGAAAGACATGGGTCCAGTTTTAATCTTTGGCATATGTAGAGCCAGTTTTTCCAGCACCATTTATTAAAGAGGCTATCTTTCTTCCAGTGAATGTGTTTGGCAGCTTTGTCAAAGAGAAGGTGGCTTAGTGTGTCTGCAGTTGTTTCTGCATCTTCTAATCTGTACCATTCATCTCCAAGTCTGTTTTTGTTTTTGTTTTTCCCAGTACCACAGTTTTTTATCACAGTAGCTTTATAGTATAATTTCAAGTGAGGGATTGTGATGCCCCCTGTCTTGTCCAGAATTGCCTTTGCTATTCTAAGTCTCTTCTGGTTCCAGATGAATTTTAGGACTTTTTAAATCTAATTTCATGAGATATACTATTGGAATTTTGATTGGGATTGCATTAAATCTGTATAACAGTTTTGGAAGTATGGCCATTTTCACTGTAGTGGTGTTTCCTACCCAAGAGTATGGGATATCTCCATTTTCTCATATCCTCTTCAATCTCCTTTTTCAGGGTACTGTAGTTTTCAGTGTAACAGACTTTTACATCCTTCATTAGATTGATTCTTAGGTATTTCGTTTCTTATATCTTTTAATGTAAACAACCATTTAGAAGATAACGATACGCAATATTGCAACCATTGTCAAGTTTCCATCATCCTGTTTTGTAAACCTGTAATGTTACTGTTGTGCATTTACTCTAGTTGTTTGTTTGTCTCTTTTGCTTTTTGTCTTTCTTATATGTGTCTTTTTTCTTTCTCTTAAATAAAAAGAAAGATATTTCTTTTTTTTTTTGGATGCTATCATAAAAGGTGTTTCCCTGATTTTTCTCTCAGTGAGTTTGTTACTCATGTACAGAAAGGCTATTGATTTTTTGAGTGTTGACTTTGTGTTCAGTACACTACTGAATTTGCTTATTAAATCTAGCAGTTTTGGGTGGAGTTTTGGGGTCCTCTTTGTAGAGTATCATGTCATCTTCTAATAATAATAATTTAACATTTTCCTTTCCTAGCCTTATTCCTTTTGTTTCTTTCTCTTATCTAATTGCTCTGACTAAAATTTCCAAGATGATGTTGAATAACAGTGGAGACAATAGACATCCTTGTCTTGTTCCTGATTTTAGAGATAGTTTTCAGATTTTGTCCATTCAGCATGATGTTGGCTGTTGGTTTGTTGTAGATGGCTTTTATCAGGTTGAGATAAAGATCATCTTTTCCAATTTTCTGTAGGGTTTTTATCATGAATGGGTGCTGGACTTTGTCAAAAGCTTTTTCTGAATCTATATTGAGATGATCATATGATTTTTTTCCTTGGCTCTGTTAATATGGTATATTACATTTATAGATTTATTTATGCTGAACCATTCCTGCATCCCTGGGGTGAATCTACTTGATCATGATGTATAATCTTCTTGGCGATTTGCTGCTTTCTGTTTGCCAGTATCTTATTAAGGATCTTTGCATCTATGTTCATTAGGGAAATTTGCCTGTAATTCTCTTTCTTAGTTAGGTCCTCCTCCAGTTTTGGTATCAAGGTAATGCTTGCTTCCAGGAATGAATTTATGAGTATTGCTTCCCTTTCAATTTCATTGAAGAGTTTGAGAAGTAGTGATGTTAGGTCTTTCCTAAATTTCTTGTAGAATTCAGCAGTGAATCAATCAGGGTCTGGGCTTTTCTTTGTTGATAGGTTTTTAATTACATCTTCAATTTCATTGATTAATATTGATTTATTTAGAATTTTTCTATCTTCTTTATTCAGCTTTGATAATTCATATGTATCTAGGAATCTGTCCATTTTTTCTGTATTTTCCATCTTAATAGAATACAAGTTTTCAAAGTAGGTATAGACAATCTTCTGGATTTCTGTAGGGTCAATTGTGATTTCACTTTTCATTCCCAATTGCACGAATTTGAGTCTTTTCTCCTTCTTTTGATAAGGTTGGCTAAGGGTTTATCAATTTTATTTAATCTTTCAAAGGACCAAATGTTCAATTCATTGATTCTTTGTATTGTTTTTTAAATCTCCAGTGTGTTAATTTCTGCTCTGATCTTTATAATTTCCTCCTTTGTACAAGATTTGGCTTAGCCTGCTCTTCTTTTTCTAGAAGTTTGAGGTTCACCATTAAGGTGTTTATATGCACTGTCCTTGTTTTCCTGACATGGGTATTTTGTTTTGTTTTGTTTTGTGGCACTGGGGATCGAACTCACAACCTTGTGCCTGACAGACAGGCGCTTAAGCCACTGAGCCAAACTCCTGGTCCTAGTTTTTTGAGACAGGGTCACACTATGTATGACACGAGTATTTACTGGTATAAATTTCCCTCTTAAGACTGCTTTCATTGTGTCCCACAAGTTCCAGTATGTTGTATTGTTGTCATTCAACTGTAAAATCTGTCTAATTTCTTCTTTAATTTCATCTGTGACCCATTGATTGCTCAGAAGTGTGCTATTTAATTTCCACTTGTTATTGAAGTTCTTATGGTTTCCTTTGACATGGATTTCCAATTTCATTGCATTGTGGTCTGACTATGCATGGGATAATTTCAATTCCCACTGCATTTACTTAGGCAAGTTTTATGTGCCAATATGTGGTCTATTTTGGAGAACATCCTGGGTGCAGCTGAGAAGAATGTGTATGCTGGTGTCATGGTGTGAAACACTATATATATCTACTAAGTTCATTTGTTCAAAAGTTTGGTTCAGTTCTAGTATTTCATTATTGATTTTTTTGTCTAGTTGGTCTCTTTTTGTGACAGTGGGGTATTGAGGTCTCCCAATACAATTGTATTAAGGCTTATTTGATTTTTCATGTCTGTTAGTATTTGTTTTTTATGGATGGGTGCACCGGTATTTGTTGCATATGAATCTATGATGTTATCTCTCCCTCTTGGATTGTTCCCTTTACAAGGATATAGCAACCTTCTTTATCTCTCTTAATCAGTCTTGGCTTAAAATTCACTTTGTCTGCAAATAGAATAGCTACCCCTGCTTTTTGCTGGGTTCCTGTCACATGGAGTATTGTTTTTCATCCTTTGATTTTCAGTGTATAAATTTCTTTTCTAATTAAATGTGTTTCTTGTATGCAACACATTGTTGGATCTTGCTTCGTGGTCCATTCTTCCAGTCTATGTCTTTGATTGGTGAATTGAGACCATTAACATTGATGGTTATGACTGATATGTATTAACTTACCCTTGTCATGTTATTTTCCTATTGTTGGCTCCCACTTTTTTTCCCCTCCCTCTAGTTGTTTGCCTTCCCTGGTGGATTCCTTCTGTTGGGGTTCATGGAGCTGTAGTCATTATTTCTTTCTATGTCCTTAAGAACATTTTGGAGTGCTGGTTTTGTGGTCATGAATTTCCTCAGATGTTTTTTGTCATGCAAATATCTTATTTCTCCATCAGTTTTGAAAGATAGTTTTACAGGATACATCAATGTGGGTTCAAAGTTGTTTTCCTTTAGAACCTGAAATACTTCACTTTAGCCAGGCGTGGTGGCGCACGCCTTTAATCCCAGCACTCGGGAGGCTGAGGTAGGCGGAGCGTTGTGAGTTCGAGGCCGGCCTGGGCTACAACGCGGCGCAAGGCCGACCTGAGCTACATAGTGCGACCCTGCCTCAAAAAACCAGGGCCGGGAGTTTGGCTCAGTGGCTTAAGCGCCTGCCCTGGCAGGCGCAAGGCTGTGAATTCAATCCCCGGGGCCGAAAAAAAAAAAAAAAAAAAGAAATACTTCACTCCAAGTTCTCCTTGACTTGAAAATTTGTGCTGAGAAGTCAACTGTGATTCTGATTGTCTTTCCTTTATAGGTGATTTGTTTCTTTTCCCTAACAGTTTTTAAGACTCTATTCTTGTGTTGAATTTCTGGAACCTTGAGTATGATATGCCTGGCCATAGTTTTTTTTTTTTTTTTATCATGGCTAACTGGAGTTCTGCATGCCTCACTTATTTGTATGTCAAATTCTT
>RJWM01032374.1:0-21528 GCA_004363535.1 Dasyprocta punctata | reverse complement strand
ACATGCAAGATCGAATACCTAGTCTTCCATAGTCCTTGTCACATTTTTGTCATTTGGAGCAATAAAAATAAAACCACTGGTGTGCATTTAAAAAAATGAAAAAATGAAGAAGAGTGAACCTAATTGGGTTTGTACTAACATTCTTTACATGCATTTATCAAAAGGACCATTTACTTACACTTACATATACATTCGTATATACTGATGCAAATCAGTAGTTGAAAATAATAACTAAAGACATAAAGATAGCTTTGTTTTTTCCCAAATGAAAAAAACAAGGACAAAGGAGGAACTTAATTTTAGAATAAGGGGGTGGTTTTTATATGACTTCACTTTGTTTAGAGTTTACTGGGAAAATTTATGCTTCTATGCTAGGAAATTAGTCACTCATAAAAGGCTGGAAAACCATCACATGTTAATTTCTGTTGGCCTTTCTAATGTTAAGGCATGTAAAGTATTTTTTCAACTATAGAGATGACTTGCTTTTTTGAGAGCTTAGATTACTAATATATGCACTGAAACTGAAAACCAGACTATAAATCATTGCAGCATGACATCTTGAAAAAATGTAAAGATAATCTGAGTTTATTTGTGGCATTCTTTCAGGGAAATGCATGAGAAGTAGCCTTTCTCGGGACATTTCTAGTAATCATCTTTGACCAAATTAGAAACACTGTATCTCTACAGGAAGAAAATCTGCTTAACATGTCATATGCTCTTTCAATATCTAGTTGAAACTGAGGAGGGCATGGAGATATTACTATTATTTTATGAACAGAATGTCTTTTAAAAATAATACAGGAAAAGACAGCCAGCAGCAGGTGCTTACAAGCCCAGCTGTAAGCCCAACTTACAGCTACCTGGGGAGCTTTGAAAAACTCGTATCGGGGAGTCCACCCTGACCCTGCTATCTGAGCTGTCTTGCTGGGAGGGGGGCACAGGTGCTGGTGTTTGTTGCAAACTCTCCCCAGGTGGTTCTAAGGTCCAGGCCAGGCTGAGGGCCACGTGGAGAAGGGGAGGAGACTCGGGAGCAGACAGATTTAAGGGAGAGACCTTGAGGGCACTCCTGACCCAAGTGTGAGAAGTCTCCTACCCTCTTCTGCAAGATTCTGCAGGTGCTCCCAAGAAAAGAGGAAAATGGTCTCTAAAATGAAGAAAACACCCAGAGCAGTACTGGGGACTTACAGGGTCTTCCTGGAACTGATTCTGGGCTGGAATTTCATTACCGTCGATGGGGTCCAGGGCTCCTGCTGTGTGGTAGAAACATTAAGTGAAAAGGAGGAACATAATTAATGTGAGTATATATGTTTGGTCAATGGTTTGGATTAGTTTTGTGTTTGGGAAAGAATAATTGTTTCACAACATGATTGCTTTTTTTCTTTGCATTCATTGTTTTGCATATACATTTCAAACTAAGATGAGTGACACGAACAGGAGAGGCGTAGTCAAATCCCAGTCAAGGCTGTGGATTGTGTGGTGTCCCCAGACCTTTTAGCACACACTTCTGGACTGTGTGTTGGGCGTGGAATGATGAATGAGAGATAGCCCCTGCCAAGATGAATGAGGCCACTAGCCACTAACCTTGGAAATCGGCCAGCATACTTGTAAACAAATAAATGTAGCTCACTCCAGTAAAAATGAAATGCTTCCTCCTACAGGATATTAATTCCACCACAATTTCCTCTGAGTGGTCACATCCTATGCATCTAAGGATGCTTGATGGCCAGTGCTGAACGTCATCTCTGTTATTCAAGATTAGATTAATAATGTGTCTGCTTGTGCAGGGAGCCTAAGGGAGATTTTTGAGGACGAGGTCTCAAGGTTAAAGAACGCATGTTTGCAAGACATCAGCAACAACAGCAGTCAACATGGAGCAGAGCAGAGCCCAAGAGTGCAAGAGAGCTGCCTGGGTCTTTATTGTGTAATTCTTATACAGGTTGTTGTCGTGTATTTACATTCTTACATAGTGCTGTAACCAGCACATGCATGTTGATCTGTGCCAAGTCATGGTTACATAACTGCATCCCGATGTGCTCTTGTGTTAAACAAGTGGGGTCATGTCCTCAGGTGTCCTTAAACTCCCTGAGCTTTGAAGCAGTCTGAGTGGTTCCCCACACAACGTATAGCACGTATTTAAAAATAACCATGAGTCAGAAATGTTATGTGTAAATTAGAAGGCATCTATTGTTTAGAAGTACATCGTCACAAATGCGAGGTCATGTACAGTAGCCCTTCGCCCCATCCCTGTATTTCCCACATGCAAACCTACCCCATGTTTTTCTGTTGAAATCTCTTCTGCCCACGGGTGAGTCTGCCCCATCACTAGAATTCTAGGGAAGCTTTACTACATTTGTCCTGAGGTAAACATCACTTGCCTGTGGCTTCTGGAAGGCAGTTTGTTGTCTGTTCCTAAGAATCACTGTTTTTAAGCTAGAATTAGGAGAAAGAGAAGGGCGGGAACCCCTGAACATAATGTCCCCAGATGTAAGATCAGGGGACTCGTCCTAAGTCACTGGATGGGCAGTGGCCATTTTTCCTAGGGTCCAGGAGACAGTCAGCATGTGGAGAAAGAGGGTGGAGAGAAGTGATGCTACTGCAGTGGGAAATTAACTGTGGGATGATGCAGTGGTGACATCCTGATGTCACCTGGTGGAGCCACAGTTGTCTTGGGGAGAAACCAGCACAAACAGAAAGAGCTCGCCGTGACAGCATTTCTAGCCTTCAATTCTGGATTAAAGAAACAGCTCAGTGAAAAACTGATAATAACCTAACGTTATTCTTGAACACAAGAACTTTTTGGCCATTTTCATCAAGCAACTTACATGGTATTTCATAGTTCCAAACTAATCTGTTGATTGTTTTTCAACTTTTGGTCCATTCGCTCTAGAAAAATAAATTTGTTTCTAAATAACAATGCCATCTTACTGAGTGTCTGTTAAACATAACATGTTTTAACAGAGATCAGTGTTATTTATTTGTGACCTCTGACTCCTTAACCGTGGCAACTGAGAGTAAGATTAGCTGACTATAATTTTAGAAAGCTAGGGTATTTTCAGAGAAAGTATTTTATTGATAAAGTTTATTCTGGTAAATAGAAACTTCAGCTTTGTGTAGACTGAACCTACCGTTAATTCTATCCTCTCCTCCCACTCCTTTCTTTGCCTACTTTCCTTCTTCCCTTAATTTTAACAGAAACATCTGTATCCACTCAGCCATCTTTATCAAAGTAAGCACCTCTCCGTGTTCCAAGAGCAGACACTGCTAGAAACTGCAGTGTTCTTTCTCCAAGCCTGCTGATCTTTCTCCTTTCAATCTGGCCCTCCTGGAAGCCATTACTAATAAGTGGGAGTTGATGATTCTCCAGGAGGTCTGATTAGAAAAGCCTCACCACACTCTGCCTTATGGGCAGCGCTTTTGCTCAGAAGGGCACCTGGGCAGTCGGGCCTCACCTGGACCAACTGGCTCAGATTCCAAAGGAGCATCTCGGAAACTTTTCTGCAGTTCAACTGTGTGCAGGGTTGTGTTTCTCCTGCATGGTTTTGGAGGACACGCACAAAGACATACATAAACATACCTTTTCATACTTCTTAAAATCTTTCCTGCCCAGGAGATTTGGTGCAAACAATTTGACTTCCAAAATATTAACCTTAGCAAAGTAGATATTCTGGATCTTTCCAGGACACTGGCAGGGGGTGGGGTTTCACAGGTACAGTAGACAAAGTGTCTAATGACATTGAGAAGTTTGTGAAGAGAATCTTATAATACTGCATCCTATTCTCCCAAATAATTGATTTGAAATCACTTTAATATAGGATTTTACTATGATCTCAGACATAAAGCAAAGAAGTTATGCCAGCCTGAAAATTATCACTGTGAAGATCACTTTACTGTATAAAAGTACTATGAATGAATATTTTATGTATGTTTGACTTTGTAGCTATTCATACATTTACCTAAGTGCATATTGAAGGATTTTATTTACTACTAAAACAATGTGGTTCCCCAGATCTTTTTATCTTTTTGAAAACACTAGTCACACTCCACTGAATGCATAAGGTAGTCCATTTTAAATGCTGTGCGTTATTAGTATGCTAATTATCCTTTTCACTTTTTGCATGCTTGGCCGCTTCAATAAACTGTGCCTTAGTGGCTGAGGCCATACAAGAAACACAGAGAAAAGTGCGCTGGCGATGCTGCTTACATTGCTAGGTAAATGGTTAAAACCAAAGTGCAAAGCATTTTCTAAGCCTCAGACGCTACAATTGTATTTGTGTAGCTCCTGTGGGTTTTCCCAGGGCTTTCGTCCTACTCATAGCTGTCTCCTCATACCATGGGAGCCAGCTCTTTACAACTTGGTCATTTCACAAACAAAAGTGACACAGTGTGAGAAATCAACTATGTTAGCACAGAGTAACTCCCACATACCCTCTGTGCGATGAATATAAGAGAAGAGAGAAGTAGTTGAAGGAAAAACAGTGGAGATGAGTGCCCAGGTTTACTTTCTTTACTCTTGTAAAAATAATATTGTCTTCAAGGAAACTGATGATAAACTTTCAAATGCCATAGGCAGCCCCACTGGAGAACCTTGTGGAAAGACATGTTTGGAAGAAAGAGACAATCAATGGTTGGGGGTTACGCTTTCCCGACAGCCAGGAGAAAATGGATCCATTGTGGTAGGTATTGGAATTGACCCACTGGACCGTTCTGAAATCAGATATGCCAGGTGGAACTTTCACATCGTTTGGTCTACTTTTTATTTTTCAGACTTGTGGGCACAGATGGAAAAATATATTTTATATAAGGAATGAAAATAAGCTTCCTACTGGTGTTTGCTATGGGATGCCTTCTGATTTACGGACGGAACTGAGTAAAAGAATGACTCCCTGTTACCAAGGTGAGGTTTGATTTTGGTATCAATTACGTCAAGAGAAGGAAGCAAATGCCTTTCAGGTGGTTTTAAATTTTCAGTTTTGGATGATTAGAGAGGAAGAGGGAGACCTTCCAAGTAGCTTTTTTGTTTTGTTTTTTAAACTACTCAAAGCATTTCTTTATCCAATTGCAGGTAGCATTAGTTTTCATAAGTAGTTTGTGCTTTTGGAGTAGAGATTTTACAGTTTAATTTGAGTAATTATGGAAGGTAGTTGATAGTTATCCGCTTCTGCAGTAAATTTACTGTTGTCAGTACAAGTCAGTAATATCAAATAAATGTAGGACACTTAAAATCATAAAATTACATTGAAAAGTTTGATTGGAAAGAGAAAGGTTAGGTTTCTTGGCTTAACTCCAGCTTCTGGGAATAATCCAAATATTTCCAATGTAAGTGTAGGCAAATCTCTCCCACTTTATTTCTTTTGTTACAATTCATATATATATCTTGAAATAGCGGGAGATAGGGTCTAAAGTGTGAAAGACCTTTCCCATGGAAATTCTATTCTATACGTCACATACAGAGCTAGATATTAAACCCAGAAGTGACCAAAGTTGTGGTTAATGTGTTTAAGATAATATCCTCAAAAAAACTAAAACCCTCAATGTGGCTTTAGGAGTCTAACAAAAATATGGATGCCAATTTTTATAACCAAAATACAGAAAGTGCATAGTAATCGAAGAAAATTTTTATTAACTGGCAAAAATTTGGCCAAATATTTCAGTTCTGTTATTGACTCTAATAATATTGACATCTTTGCTGATGTTCCAGGAAGCTTGCATCATAAATATTCCTATTTTACCTTTTGATGCAAGTATGAAAGGTGAATATTAAATTCTCAATTGCTGTAAAACTTAGTCTAAGTTTCTGTAAATTGATTAACCTCTTTTGTTGAGTAATTATTGCTTTATAATTTTAAACATTTTCACAGAAGAACTTTTGGTTTTTTTGCTTAGATATATGTAGCCCTTTTACAAAAAAAATTCAAGATGGTATCAAGCTAATGTATCCAAAATTGTAAAATACAGGATCGGGTAAGACATAAGTGAGAAATGATGGCAGGGAAATAATATAAATTATATAGCAATTTACTTAAAATTTCTGGTTATCAGAGCCCAAAAATCATGAGCATGATTCTTTTCACATGTCAGTGCTTCAGAAGAAGCAAAGCTGTGTCCCCTTAGCCCCAGAAGCCTTTATTAAGGCTTTGTAATGGGAGACCCTGTGTCTTGGATCTTGATTGTTATTTTCAGCTGGGGAAAATCTTGAAAAGAATAATTGCTTTGGTAATGTTGAAAAAAAATTGGATATCACATGCAAAATAATGAACTAGAACTCTGTTTTTAAAACTCTTTTGCTACACTATGCACAAATACCTGCTCTAAGTGGAATTTAAAAATATAAGACTGGAAGCTGTAAAACTCCAGAGGCAAACTAGAGGAAAAATTTCTTGATATTGGTGTGGAAAATGATTTTCTGTTGATCACACCAAAAGCTCAATCAACAAAAGCAAAGATAAACAAATGGAACTGCATCAAAGTGAAAAGCTTCTACACAGCAAAGGAAACAATCAGCAGAATGAAGAGGAAACACAGAACAGGGAAAAATATGTAACTGATATGGGGTTAATATCTAAAATATGAGGAACTCAAGTTGATGGCAAGAAAAGAACAGAATAGCTTTCTTTTCAAATAATGTATCAAAATTATCAGTAGTTATATGAGAAAATGCCCAATGTCACTAATCATCAGGGAATGCAAATCTTACCACAAGCAGGTTCCCCTCACACCTATTAAAGTGGTTGTTTATCGAAAAGATAGGTGTAATAAGCTCTGAAAAGAATGTGGAGAAATTTGAACACTTTTACACTGTTGGTGGGACTGTAAACTAGAAAAAAATTTAAAAAAAAATCAAATAAGCCAAAGGAAATAAAATCAGTGCCACATAGCAATATCTGCACTCTTAGGTTCATTGCCACATCACTGACAAGGAATTATGAGACATGTATGTGCATGCACATGTATACACACACAAGCACACAGACTAGCATTCAGCCTTAAAATCTGACATGTGTGATAGCAGGTGAATCTGGAGGGCATTATGTTAAGTGTACAAGTCAACCAAGGAAAGGCAAATAGCACATAATCTTTGTGGAAAATTGTTAAACACATAGAATCAGTAGGAAGGTGGCTGGCTGGTGAGGCATGAGAGATGTTGATCGAAGGGCACAAAGTTGCAGTTGCGTAGGATAAGTCTAGAGATCTAATGCACAACATGGACCATTTTTAATATATATAATGTGTCTTGAAGATTTACCATAGACCAGATTCGGCTTGCCTTTACCACACACAAAAGTCACGGTGAGGAGGTGGATGTGTTGATTTGCTTGAATAATTTCACCATGTGTTTGTGCAACAGTACATAAACTTGTACACTTTAAATTTATACAATACAAAATAAAAGGTGGGTTCAACTGAATCCCACCTCCATCTTACTTATTTGACAGATATTTTGAGTGTGAGCTGCGTATTCTCATAAAGAGGCAGAGAGAGATTTGTTTGTATTGCCATTTCATGGTGATTTTGCAGATTAATAAGAGTTCTGTAATCTTAGATTATGTAAGTTTGTTTTGAAAAGGGCTAGTACAAAATGTAGACTTTAAAAGGTGTATCTGTAAGGATTTCTAAACAAAATTGTGGAACGTTTTTACTTAAATGTGTAATCTTGAATAACTTTTATATTGCATTTTAGATTATGTGAAAAAATTTGGAGAAAACTTCGCATCATGTCAAGCTGGAATATCTAGTTTCTTCACAGAGGTAGTATTTCAAAATATAGTTGTTGTGAATGTTTACATATATATCCATATGTCTTAAGATTTAGAAAACCAGTGGCACACTGAAGTAAAAATTGTGTACAATCTGAATAATATCTCTTAAATTTGCCAGCATTGTTACTCTACTTTTACTGCTCAATACTCCTCATATAATTTGAGAAAATTAATATTTTCTGGTTATATCATGATCAGTAAAATTTTTTCTTTTTTCTTTTTGGTGGCACTGGGGATCGAACTCACAGCTTCACACCTACCAGTCAGGTGCTTAAGCTGCTGAGCCAAGCTCCCAGCCCTAGTTTTCTGAGGCAGGGTCGCACTATCTAGTTCAGGCCGGCCTTGCACTCATGTTATTGCCCAAGCCGGCCTCAAACTCACAATGCTCCTCCTACCTTAACCTCTTGAGTGCTGGGACTAAAGGCGTGTGCCACCAAGCCCAACTAATCAATGGAAATTTATATTGAAAATTTACACTAAAATTTACTAGTGTTATCAATAGTTTAATGGAAAACAAATAGTTATTTTTAATTTTTGTTTTAGATAATTAAAAATAACCTAGTCAAGTGTGTTATTTTTATTATCAGTTAAGGAGCGAAGGAGACACATATGTGAATCCACATTTTTCATTAAATTATAATGATTGGGATATTTAAGAATGTGTTAATATTCTCTTAAATATATCCCCAAACCAATTTTTTGCTAGAACTCTAATGTATGCTGTGAAAGGTCACAATTATTTTAACCTCCAAATCTTGTGATTTTTCTTAAAAAATTCATGTTTTTTAATTCCATGAAGGTGACTTTATCAAGTTCTAGATGAATAATTTTTCTAAAATGTCATATTTTTAAAATGTTTGCAATGATGCTTTCTTTAGATTTACTTTCGAGGGTTCAAGATTTAGAAAGTACAGAAATATGATAAGTTTGATTGTTACAAGTTTTTATGTTGTACAAGACAAGGGCCTGCTCATTCCAACCTTCTGTTTCTTCTTCCTAAATTCCTATTTAAAACAGGCCCATATTCCACTGGATTTTTAAAAAAATTTTTAGTCTTAACATTTTTAGGAAAATTAATCAACAGTCTTTGCAAACTGAAATCAGTCTACTCTTACTCACTAGCAATACATGTTTATCTTTGTAAAGAGCACTAGTCTCATAAAATTTTCTCCGGGAGAAACCATGTTGCCCTGTTTGCTCAAGCTTACTCTTCTGTTTAGTGAGTCTACTTACGGCTTTTCAAATTCACTAGGTAAATTTAAAGGGAGAGTTTTAGAATTTTTCCTCTGAAGTTCTGTTTTCATATGGGAACTCATTAGTCAACTCCCCCGCCCCGCCTCTTTTTTTGGTCATATGTTTTTAAATTAAGAAAAATGTTCATATCAATAATGTATTATGAAGTGTATTCTCTTCCTTGTGTACGTCACATTTACTTTTAAGTGGGGTTAAGTGTTTTTTTTTTCTTTTTCCTTACAGGATTTAATTGTAATGGGAGCTCCGGGATCATCATATTGGACTGGTTCTCTTTTTGTGTATAACGTTACTACAAATAAATACAAAGCCTTCTTAGACAAACAAAATCAAGTCAAATTTGGGAGTTATTTAGGTATTGTAGAAGTTGACAAATTCAAATTCTTTGTGCCTTGGTTACTAGTTATTTTTACTTTATTTGTTTGTTTTTTCGGTACTGGGAATTGAAATCACAGCCTCTCACTTGCCAAGCATATACTGTGCCACTGAGCTATAGCCCTGGCCCAGTTACTAGTGATTTAAAAAAAATCATAGTTTCAAGAGTAATACATGGCAAAAAAAACAAAACAAAAAAACACAAAAATGGCTGTACATGGCCAGTAGGGAGCAATTAAACAGTTGAGAAACTATCCCTTGATAAAGTATAAAGTCTATGAAATTTTAGTGAATGTATTATTTTACATTGACCTATGTGACTACAATCATCATTTTGTAATTAACTAGAACTCCTGGGGTAGCTTCCCTTCTGTATTTCACTTGAGGGAACACAAACTTGTACCTATCTTTATAGGGTCAATAATTACTAATTATTTCTAGTCACAGCTGTGTGCTTACAACATTCCAGGAACTTTTCCTAAGAACTTTACATATGTTAACTCATTGAACCATATATGTGTGACTAAGTATAGTTTTTTGAAAGATCAAAGGAAACCTGATGGAACTGTCAACAGCACTTTAGGTAAAGAGTGACGTTATGAAGCATAGACTAAAAACTGCTCATTGACCTTTGCATTTCAAGTTCTCGGACTGTTTCCTGGAGCTTAACTGTTTTCATCACCATCGTTCTCTTCCTCCTCATTTTTATTATTTCATACTTGATATTTCTAAAGAAATACAAAAATTTTTTGGCATTAATTCCCATTACTATTAAATAAATGGTTTTCCTATATTTCCTTAGAAAGCATACATTTATTTAAACTGTATGTATTTCAAATGTGTACATCTTATATGGAAGTAATTATCGTAAAAAGGCAGCATTTTTCCCATTGAAGCAGAACTTCATTTACAATTCAACATTTTCTTATTTATGAATGGAGCAGGTCTTCAAGTATAAAAAATTGATAGTATGACTTTTGGCACATGAAATTAAAATAATTCACCTTCTGTGTCATGAAATCATGACAGTAGGAAGATTTCATGGCACAAGAGTTGAAAATAGGGAAGAATTTTTTTTTTTAAACTTAAAATATTTACTCAACTATTTTGGTTGCAGTTCTAGAAACTGATTACTCTTACTACACAAACCAAATTTAAAGGTAATATTTTCAACCGGGAGTTGGAAAGACCACATACTTTAATAATGCATATATCAAAATTGTTTAAAACAATGAGAATTTTCAGTGTTATGCTAAGTATGCCTAAAATTCTGCTTAATGATTTTGAATTCAGTCTCATTCAATTCTATGAGTAGATCTGGGATATGTTTTAGCCATGTAAAATGATGCTGCTTACACTTTTCTCCCCTTTCTTGAAGGGTACTCAGTAGGAGCTGGTCATTT
The DNA here is from genome assembly GCA_004363535.1 of Dasyprocta punctata. Classification (NCBI taxonomy): domain Eukaryota; kingdom Metazoa; phylum Chordata; class Mammalia; order Rodentia; family Dasyproctidae; genus Dasyprocta; species Dasyprocta punctata. Next base: position 10,742 of record RJWM01032374.1, on the reverse strand, counting down.
TCGGAGTCAGCATACTACAGAAGTAGTCGGAGGAGCCCCTCAGCATGAACAGATTGGTAAAGTAAGAATCACATTTTAATTTTTTTTTCTGAATGGTTCCAGTGAATTGCAGGAGGTAATAAATATCAAAAGAAGAACTGCAAAAATTCTAAGGAATGAAAGATTAGAAATAATAAACTGTGTATTGCATTAGTGGAGTATGTGAAAGATTTGTGGTTTTGAGGGAAATTTAGCAGAAAAACTTTATGGAAAATTATATAAGTCAAGTGAGGATTTTCTTTCCTATAAGTAAATTGTAAAATAAAATGAAAGCTGTCCAGGGAATAGATTTAGTGTGTGACATTTATTGAAAGAAATCTGGAGTAGCTGCATGCTTGATTGGAAGACGAGAGGAAGAAAATGTTATTTCTGGTTCTAGTTTTTGCAGAATTGCTATGTGTATATTGGCCAATCTCTGTGTGCCTTGACTTTTGAATAGTAAATCAAACAACCCTTTCTGTGCCGTCTGTGGGATCAGTAAAATAATTCCTGAGAGTATCATTCTGTAAATGAGGCGTGTTAATATGAAAATGGATCCCTATACCTTTTTCTACTACTCTTAAAATATTTTTGTAATATTTAACATTTTAAGTAATTTTCAATATTTTTATATTTGAGCAGTTACTTGAGGTGAAAGTTAACATTTTGATCAAACAGAAATAAGTGTATTGTTCATAAGAGACTTTGATAGCAATGTAAACTCTTCTAATTTTTTCCCCAATTACAGGCCTATATATTCAGCATTGATGCAAAAGAACTAAATATCTTACATGAAGTGAAAGGTAAAAAGGTAATACGCCTTTACCTTTGGTATGGCAGAGGGCTTTTGTGAACAACACTGCTTCTTAATAACCGGAGGTGGTTTGCTTTGGACAGCTGGGCTCCTACTTTGGAGCTTCTGTCTGTGCCGTGGACCTCAATGCAGATGGCTTCTCAGACCTGCTGGTGGGAGCACCCATGCACAGCACCGTCAGGGAGGAGGGTCGCGTCTTCGTGTTCATCAATTCTGGCACGGTACGTGTGACTGACTGCCCCAAACCGTGAGCCACTCGTGGAGCGGTGATGGACATGGAAACTGTTCTCATTCCGTTCTCAAATTACAGATGCTTAGGCTTATTTTACTGACAAAAGTAAAAATTTTAATAATGCATTGATGCACCGTAAAAAGAAAATGGAGCATCATGATGAATTGGCAGCTATTTCATTTGGGTATTCCAGAAATACTTGTGTTCTGTATTCACAGCTTGTATGTGTTCACTCGAGTAGTTAAAATTTATTTTAGTTTTATTTTGACACAATTCTAATTTGAAAGAATGACATTTATCCTTCAAAGTGAGGATTTTTTAAAAAATAGTTCTAAAGCTGAGGTTCTTATGTATTTTAATAAATTACAAAACATTACTAGATGATCAAGAATTAAATATTTTGATTAGAAATGTTTAGATAAAATGTTAATGGGCAATGTATGCATGTTACATTTTTAAAAAGAACATGAATTTGACAACTTATTTCAAAGTGAATATCCTAGTTTATTTAAATAGGTAATTACTGACAGTGGTTCAGTTTTAAATCATGAGCCATGTTTTAAAGTAGAAACTGAGTTCTCAATTTAATTTAAAGAATTCTGCTGGCTTTATCTTGACAGCTTCCCATCTTGACATTAAATCAAAACAAAGAAATCATAGGGTCTCAGTGGGATGCCCTCGCCCTGTTCCCTTGATTTGAAAACAAAAGTAGGCTTGAGAGAAAATTGACTCATTTCTTATGGTGCAATGTCTCTTAGTCAAGATTCAACAAAGTACAATCTGTTTCAAGAAGGTACTTGTAATCTTATTTAACCAGTGGTTTCAGAACCCTTAATAAGTTCCTAGTTTAAGCATCAGACTCAACTGCACAATTTAAGAGTGAATACTCTAGTCTTAGAAAGCTGGGAATTCTCAAAGTTCTAAATATAGAGTAGGTGATTCACTCAAGCATTGGGATTTCCTAGGCTGCAATTAAACCTAATTTTAAGAGTAAAGGCATATCATCTACACAGTGATCCTTCAAATCTCATTAACACGGGTACCTGACAATAATTTTTCTTGCATAGACCTCTTACATTTCCGTATCGGTAGTTCTATACTTGCCACATCCCCGTGCTGCAGATTTCTCTTTATGTTTGCAAGTAAACTTTTTTTGAGAATGGTTTAAACAGCAGCTTGCACATCTAAAATAAAGCAGCATAACAACTTTTTTCCATTGTGATATTAAACTTTCCCAGTATGAAAAATAAAGGCAGAGCTCCTTGGTTTAAGGAGCGGGGCAGGAGCACTGCCCACTAACCTACCCTCGAGTTCTTCCCTCACTTTCACCAAGAGGTACCACTGTTGAACACCGCAACAAGTCCTTGAATTAGTTGTCTTTCTTCCCATTTTACATTCTGCTTGCTAACTCTCTGAAAAGGCACTAACCACTGAGCAGTATGGTAGGGTATCTATCTGGTTTGGTATTGTCTGTCCTATTGGAGTGTAGACTCCCCGGGGAGAGGAGTTATCAGTCTTGTTTATTGCTGTTTCCTTAGGGCTGGGAAGATTCTTGAACAAGTAGGTGCTCCAAAATTATTTTTGAATGAACTTAAGAAAGTGTAACACTTGAGTGACTCTGGCTTCCACCTAATTCTACTAAAATAGCTCTTCGGGGACCCCAGAGAATGCTTGATCACTGCTCTCTGGGACTAGAGGATACTTGAAGAGTCATCACCACTTCTCTTCAGACTCTCCTCCCAGAGCTGCACTGTCCTGTGTCTGCACCTGTCTGCCCGCCCCAAGCCCCTTCTCCCGTTTCTTTTGGCATTTCCCCAGGAGCCGGCTGTTCGTTCTCCCACTCCTTTGATTCAGTCCCCTGCTGCTTGAATGTCAGTGATGGCAGCTTTAGAGGTGATTCCATCACCTTCGTTAGTTTAGGATAAAGTGAATGTGACAGTATGTGGATTGGAACAGGGACTATGAAAGGAAGTTGAGTATAATTTCATCTTGACCTCCAGCACCTTAAGGTCTGGTGAAAACACCAAACCTGGGAGTAAACAGTAAAATACAGTGTGGCAAATGATTCTTGATGAGTACATAAAAAGTGAAAGAAATGATTCATTTTGGGTCAAGAAGTTTCCCAGAGGAAGTAGTATTTGAGCAAGACAAAAATACAAATTTTTCAGTTAGAAAATAAAAGGTGATGGACACTTCACTCAGGGAAGACCGTGTGTGTGTTTAGAGAGTGACAAACAGGTTTTTATGATTAGTAGTGCGTGGATTGTTGTTGTATTTTTTTTCCAGTTGGGGGATTGAGATGATCGGAGTTTGTGAAGAGGACTGGTAGCTAGTACTGCAACAGCTCATTATTGAAATATTATTAAATGTAGTGAATCATCTTCCAAATACTGAGACACTAGCCGACCAATCCAGTTCCATTGCTGATGGAATAAAGTTTGAAAGGCCATCTTGTCACATTGCCACTTAACTAGGAAGTCTTCAGTAGCTCCTTGCTGTTCACAGCATTAAATTTCCCAGTGGTGTCACGTGCCTGGAATCCCAGCACCCTGGAAGATGAGCAGGAGGATCATGAGCGTGAAACTACTATGGGCTGCAGAGTGTGAACTACACAGTGAAACTCTGTCTCAGAACACTCAAGACACAAACAAATTCTCCTCCCTGATCAACTCACAGCCCATTAAATTACAATTTGGGTTTTCATCTCATTCCTTTATATGTACTATTCCTTTGGAATTTGTGTTTTGCTGAGAATTTTTTCTGTGTATCTGAATTATGCCTTTCTTTGAATAGCCACCTTGTATGCTACGTTCTTCATAAAATGTCTTCTAGATTTTTTCTCCTGTTTTCTTATTATTGATGGTCTTTCCTGGTCTCCATTATGCACTTCCCCCTTGTTGCCTGTAATTGCAGAGCAGCGCTTCTTGCAGAAGGGAGGGCGTTTGGTGCACGTACTGCCCGGCCCCTTCCGCCTCTTCGCTTTGCATAGTGCATTGTCTTTAGTAAGAGCTCAATAAAGATTTGTTAAATTGAATTATCAAAATGACTTATTGGATTTTCAAAGCCAGGGATCATGACTTTGACATTTTTTATGTTCTGTGTGCTCTAATCATACTATAATGTGTGTTGACATACTCAATAAATATTTATCGAATTGAACTGAGACGTGTGTACTAAAGCCCAGTCTGTAGTTTGTCCAACTTGTTTGGTGCATTAGGAAAAAAAATCCATATCCAATTACAGCAGTAAATCATGTGTAAAGTTGTCAGGCAGTGTAATAATGACACCTTTTCTCTCCCTGTCTACCTAGGGAGCAGTAATGAATGAAATGGAAATGGCGCTCATTGGAAGTGACAAATACGCTGCAAGATTTGGGGAATCTATAGTTAATCTTGGTGACATTGACAATGATGGCTTTGAAGGTAATTAAAAGTATCTAATTTGGTACTTGATTTCCGCTTTTAAAATGGTTCATGGAAGAGACTATAACTGGGATTTTCTGTTTGCCTTTCTATTGAAAATGGGGCCAGGATGATACATGGGTTTTTTTCTTTCTAGTATTCATCTGATTGCCTCATTGTGAACATTGATTTTTACTGTTAATAAGAGATGATACTCAATATACTTTGTTTCATTGATTTGAAGGCACCACTAATTATAAGTAAAATTATTATATTAGGTGCCTTTAAAAATGCTGTTACACTATGTTAGAACACCCCTTGCACATTCATTTAGCTTTTCTTTATTCACCTCCAGACTCGTTATCTGTCTTCTAGACTATGTGTATATTTCTAAAGCAGAACCATACTGTATTAAGGTTCTCTAATTGTAAAGTACCATATTATTTTATGTGCTCTTGAAATAAATATTGACAGATTACCACATCATACAATGAGTGCTGCTTTGACACAGACTAGGATCAGTTGCTGAGGTGGGAAACCCTGCGGCGGACCCAGGTTCTGGATGATTCTGTGTTGTGGGGATGGAATGCACAGGCTCCAGAGCCTGCCCGCAGGGTTTAAAACCCTACTGCCCCACATCCTGGCCTTGACTTTGAGCCAGTTACACTTGCTGCCTCAGTTTCCTCATCTGTAAAGTGGGGATTAAAAATATTGGTTAGTGGTACCTTGCACTCACTGTTAATTGGTTCCATTTTGATAAGTATTAAGCACATTATTTTGGCTGGAAAAGGTAGTGAGTTAAGTCATGAAGCAATCGACACTGGCAACTTCTATCTTGTGAACTTTTAGTACCAAATGACAAGTACTGGGACAGGATTCTCTCATCAAAATGTGTTGAGTATCAAGTTCAAATGAGTTCCAAGCTCTGACTATATTTGAAACAGTTGTAAGAGTTATACATGTAAATGTGTGTAAAGCTCCTCGCCTAGGATGCATTGTCTACATTAAATAGGTGGTGATTATGCTTATACTAGTAATTATTATGATTTATACCAACAAAATGAAATAGATAAAATGTTTAGATACAAAATAAAAATGATTTTCAAACATCTCACTCTTCTGTATCTGTGTCCCAAATTGAGAAATTGGATTGCAGGGGAATGGAAAAATATTTTATTTACATATACCAAATGAATTGTCTTCATTTCTATAATAACAGCTAGTACATTATGTAAGTGAAATTCCAGGGAGTAAATAATGTAGGTCTATATCAGCCAAGGATGGAATATGCCCACATGTCTTCTGCATGAAAGGAAATTTGGTTCTTTTTTAAAAAATTGTAGCTAAAAAGGCTCATCTTATTTTTTTGTTTTATTTTACCTGTCTTTTCCTCCCTCCACTTACATCCATTCATTTTCAGTGCAGGGGATTGATACCTGGTCCCTTGTACTGAGCTACATCCACAGGCTTTTATTTTATTTTATTTTATTTTATTTTGAACCAGGGTCTCATAAGCCACTAAGTTACATAGTCTGGCTTTAAATTTTCCATCTGCTCTGGCTCAGCCTCCCAGAGTGCTGGGATTAAAGGCAAGGATTTTTCTGCTAGACTGGCTCATCTGTATCATTTCAGGATACTTGTTTTAATTTAGACCACTGGTGCTAATAACCAATACTATAAGAACTTCTGTATCACCCAGGGTTATTATTTTTATATGTATTGTCATCAAGAATCAAAATGTAGAGTTCTAGTTACTAGAGATTAGAACGTGGTAGAAGTGTAAACTCAGCACTAGTAAAATTGCTGGTTTTCTCTTCAATGGTTGTAAGATGCTTCACCACCACCATCAGCTCTCTTCCTCTTTCTCTTCTTCCAGTCCTTCTCCTGTGTTCCTATATTCAGCCTGCACTAGTCTGGCTGCAGCTCATCCATACCAGTTGCCATACTTCACATGTTCTCTTTGACTCCCTGCCTTACAGTCTTGTCTTTTGAGTAAACTGCAGTTTCCCTTTCTTTCCTTGGCTATGACCTATGAGTGCTTTACTCTCATCTCAAGTGTCCACTTCTATGAGAAACCTTCCCTAATGTCCACGACTTCTTGGGGTATGCCGTGTTGTTCTTTTTCCTTGCTCTTCTCTGGGAGACTGAGTTCCTTTTTCTAGCACTTCCCTGAATTACCTGGACTATTGTAGGTGCTCAGTACTTATCCATGAGTGAACAGATCAATAGATATAATGTATATATAAAAATTTTCATATGAGACTTGTATATAAAATTTTAAAATGGTTTACACAAAGCCTTAATGTATCTAAACAAGATAAGTATTGGTGGCTGGTATTTCTTTTTGGAAGACAATAGAAACACTTGCATTTAAAAGTTTTTATGATATTAATATAGTGACATGAAAGATGTTATTTCCAGTGACATAACAGTTAAAAGTTGCTATTGCAGTTGTTTAGAGTGTTTTAGATTTGATAGATGATAAGTAATATGAAAACAAACAGTGTGCTCAAAAGACTTAAAAGCATTACATAGAAATTAATATACTCAGGTAGGTACCATACATGATAAAATAGTGAAATGCTTTTGACAGCGTAGAATATTTTTCTCCTTAATTCTATATATTTATAGCACTTAAACAACCATCTCAGGCATCATTTTTGCTTACTCTTGGGTTTTATTATATGAATCGATTTACTTTTTCCTCTTGGTGTCATAATCTGATGGAATTTTCAATAAACTCATAAAAGTACTACACTGCATTGTTATTTTATAACACAGGTCCATTTTCTAAATGCCTGTCTTTGTGTATACAGAAGTCCCTAATGTATACTTTAATCATTTTCATTGGAGAATTAATTTAAACATAATTTTGCAAACTCAAATTCAAGATTCTAGTAGTTATGATATTCATAGGTAATAACCTCTAAGCCCGACACTATTCCAAATCCTTTATATGAATTACATTCTTTTATCCTGAGCAAGGACTTTATTATGATCCCATTGTATTGGTGAACTAAGAAATGGGCCCTTCATACCAACTGGGTACAGTGCAGGGTTGGGAGTAGACTCTAGCGATCTGGCTGGGGATCCTTTACTCTTCCTCTATGCACAGACTATTCTGCAATCTTCTACCTTGAAGATGTTAGTACTTGTTTTTTCTTTCTGAGAAGAGTGTTTCTCTTTATTAAGGAATTTTCATATATGAATTAAGGATCACGAAGGTTAGATTTCAAAGTTTATTCCTTATATCAAGAATTTACCTTTTTCATTCTTTGAATCCTCAAATAGATGTTGCTATTGGAGCTCCCCAAGAGGACGACTTGCGAGGCGCCATTTACATTTACAATGGCCGAATAGATGGCATCTCGCCCACTTTCTCCCAGGTAAGATGTCACAGTATGCACTGTCCAAAAGAAGCCCTGGTGGGTAAGCAGCCCTCACATTCCCAGTGTTTATGTGGATTTATTTTTCTTATTTCATATTGCTCTTTCAAACATGTAATGTTTCACCGAGTTTTTATAATACTGGCAAATGGTCTTTTTTAATGGATTGATGACTTTAAAATTTTTTTCATAAGAGTTTTGCATCCATTTATCTCAATTTTAGCCTATTAAAGATTTTTCTCTATATTTCATTAGATTTGTGCCCTTGAGCCAATATTCATACTATTTCAAATAGGCCCTTGTGGGTTGGATTATTTGTGTCTTGCCTTTGGCTTCAGCCTTGTATTTTATAAAGATTGCACAGGGAGATCAAACATGCACCTGATACCGTGTTTCTTTCAGTGTGGAGAAGTAAGATGATAGCATTTTATTAAAGTTTCCTAATGAAACTCTGCCTTCACTTTTACAGCTCAAAAAATTAAAGCATTTCAATGCATAGAAAGTGCTACATTCACATGCAGAGAAAATTTTTTCCAAAGATAGATAGATAGATAGATTTTTTTTTTTGTACCGGGGATCGAACTCACAACCTCACGCCTGCCAGGCAGACACTTACACCACTGAGCTAAATCCCTGGCCCTATTTTTTTGAGTCATGGTCTCACTGTGCAGTTTAGGCTGACCTTGGACTCGCTTTGTAGACCAGGTTGGTCTCGAACTCACAACAATCCTCCTGCCTCAGCCTCCCACGTGCTGGGATTACAGGCATGCGCCACCATGCCCAGCTCAAAGATTTTTTTTATGGAAACATTACTATGGTTATTTTCCAAAAATGGAAAAGTTATTCTATATTTTTAACAAGAAAGTTATATACTTATCTGGTTAAAAAATACTGATTTTTTTCTTCGTGTGGACAACATAGATAGACAGTGCAAATCAGTATCTGGGCATGAAGTTAGGCATGGGACAGAGAGCTGACCCAGGCTGTTCTTACATGCAGGGGAGCAGTCAGGCTCAATAGCTAGCTTCCAGGAATCTGAGTAGTAGGCTCTCTGAGTGATTCCAGGCATCTTATTTTCCAAATAACTTCAGTTATTTATGTTGGTTAAGGATCTAAGTATAGATTCTGAAAGAATTCCTTGGGAAAATCTGTACTATGTGATTTTCTCTTTGTTCACAAAGAAAAAAAATTTAAGTCACAAAGTAAATGTAACTGCCCATTTCAAGCAGGAAGTGAATTTTTTCAGTAAATGTATCAGGGCATGTCGAGGGAAGGGTCATTGTGTACAAAATCATTGCTTCTCTGGGATATTGGATATTCACAAGCTGCTTCCCAGTCAACTTACCTCTTTTTCAGAGAATTGGAGGACTTCAGATCAGTGAATCATTAAGTATGTTCGGACAGTCTATTTCAGGACAAATTGATGCAGACAATAATGGATATATTGGTGAGTATAAAGCTTACCACATTTCATAAATTGAAATAAACTCTACTGTGAATGCTGCTTTATTGTGAACACATAAAACTGGTATGGGGGACCTCAATTTACAGATGAGTTTTTTTTCCCTGCATTTTTAAAGCTTTCTTGAAATTAATGACAGGTCAGAAATGATCAAGTAATTTTTCAGCTTGACACTGTTACTTAATCTTATATTCCCTGCTCTTGAAAAAAATGAAAACACCCATGAAAATCAATCAGACATATCATCGTGAAAAGAAAGAAGAAGAAGAAAAAAGTTTAGTTTCAAAGGAATTGCTAGGTTAGTATTTCCAGTTCATAAAACCAAATTTTGTTTTAGCAGGCCTATCATTAAAGCATAAATTTACATCATGAAGTTTATTTATGTAAAATTATGAAGGGACAAGTGCCCTTGTCAACGAATAGATTCCGACAAATGTGGAATAAATCTTAAGGTGCTAGCCTGTCTTTTCTAATTAATTTTCAGTAAATACCATTTTGATGTAGTCAAAAGGTGACACGCAGCTTTAGCATTTATACCTGGAAAGTTGTTCTCTTTGACTAACGATCATTATTACTCCGAGTTGTTTTTTTCCCATCCAGATCTAGCAGTCGGTGCTTTTCGATCTGATTCTGCGGTGCTGCTAAGGTAAGTCTGACACATTTTTCACTGATTAATGACAAACGAACTTAGTTGTAAATAATGGGGGAGGCCGTTTCTAAAAGCAGCGGTGGTAGTGTCTTCATGATACTCTTTTTGAAGAATATCTTTCTAAAGCTTCATTATTGAACTGTAGGGTGTTTTTTTAGCACCTTGCATAGGTATAATTAAACAAATCATCAGATAGTCAATGTTTGCAGACATTTAGATGAAAATTTCTCTTAATCTGTGCATGGAAATGTAATTGAGTATGTATGAATAAGCGAATTAATGTCATTACTTGGTCAATGGAAACCAAAAAAACAAATGCAGTTATCTTTTTGAGGAGAAATCATTCTGCAATTATTAAGGCTAATTTTTTTTCTCCTTAGGACAAGACCAGTAGTAATTGTTGAAGCGTCTTTAAGCAACCCTGAGTCAGTAAACAGAACAAAATTTGACTGTGTTGAGAATGGATTGCCCTCTGTGTGCATGGATCTAACACTTTGTTTCTCATATAAAGGCAAAGAGGTCCCAGGTTATATTGGTAAGTGAGCCCCGTGGAATTAATGCCTGGCTGAGGGTGTGATTCACTCAGTCATCTCATGGGCATCTAGAGGGATCTTACTGTTTGCCACCACGGAAGCCTCCTTAGAGCGGAAGAGAGCAGCACTGACAAGCACCTTCCTTCCTTTGTTGCTAGGTTGTTCTAACCAATGAGGGGGCCACTTTCAGAGGCTGCAGTTGCTTAGAGGTTATGGCATGAAGCAAAACAAGACTACCGCCTGCCCT
>RJWM01032373.1:0-21838 GCA_004363535.1 Dasyprocta punctata | reverse complement strand
AAATCAGTGGCTTTGTCTTACACCAGTGATAACCTAGCAGAAAGCACAGGGAGAGGAGAACTCCGCCCAAAGCCATCACGAGGAACAGGAACCTCCCAGAGACGTGACGGCACGTGGTGTCCCGGACGCACACTGGGTGATCACTTGCAGCTAGAAGAGAGGCCACAGGCCCCGAGGGGACGGTCGCCTATGTGGTTTCCCTGTCCCCGTCGGCGTCCTGATCACACCTGTACTAACTGCTCTGGTGTCCCTGTTCCCTGCGACGCTGCAGACCCAGCCACAGCAAACGCTCTGACTTCATCCCCTGCCGCGCACCAGCACTGACCCAGGCTCCCGTGTGCAGCGGCTGCTCGTATACACCTGCAGGATTAATGCACGCAGATGAAGGGGACCACACGCCTCAGTTCTCCCAAAGGGGCCTCCAGAAAATCCAAGACTGAGCCCTGGACTGCAGAAGAATGGCTTCAAACCACGGCGGTGTTCTTGGAGCCTCGTAACCCTTAGCTGGGCCTGGTGGCACACACGTCTGTCATCCTAGCACTCTGGGAGACTGAGGCAGGAAGATCACAAGTTCAAGTCCAGCCCGGGAAACTTTAGGTGACACTTTCAAAATAAAAAAATAAAGTTTGGGGGTGTCACTCAGAGCAAAGGCCCTGGGTTCAATCCCCAGTACTGGAAAAGGGGTACAGGGTGTAACACTTGGGCTGGGGGTCAGCGGTGAAACACTTGCCCAGCATTCATGTGCTCTGGGCTGATCTCCAGCACTGCAGAGAAAGAAAGAAGGAGACAGAGAGAGGAGAGGGAAAGAGGGAGGAGGAAAAGGGTGAGGAGGAGGGAGAGGGAGAGAAACAAGGACAGGAAGGAAGGAAGAAAGAGTAAATCCTAACATACTTTGTCATTGTTCCCAGCGGGGGTGGGAGTGGTTGAAGCGCCTTCCAATAGAGAGCATGAAAGCCCGAAAACTGCCCTCAGCAGTGCTGCCAGCTGAAGGTCTTTGAAATGTTCCGAGACTTCCTTGGAGAACCGTAGCTTCCTGGTCTCCCGTGCTGATCAACTGACAGTGGGATGGGACAAAACCCTTCTTTGAAAGCAAACTCACCCAACAACCGCAGCCCTTTGTGGCTTTGCGGGCCGTGACGCTGAGTTTCTGACCCACCCGTTCTCCCCGCAGTGGGTAAGGAAGGAAGAGGTAGAGCCCACGGCTTAGCAGGGTACACTGATAACTTGTGGGTCTGAAACAGAGGAGCCCCAAACCAGTCCCGGGAAGGAGACGGGGAGGTGCGTGTAACCACTGTGCCCGTGAAAAGGCTTCGGTGGCAGGAGGGGGATGAGGGTAAGCAGACACAGGTGGCCATGGGTGGGGACAATCAGGGGCATCAGGAGCCAGAGTCCAGCGCCCAGGGCAGTGAGCGCGCTTGAATCTCCACAAAGTACAGGAAGCAGCCATGGATGGGACCAGCAGGAGGCTCAGCTTCTGCTAAACGTCAAAGGCGATGTGCGGAAACCACAGCCAGACCGTGGGGACGGCGCAAAGGGACCAGGCGTCCCTTGGGAGAAGGAGGAGGTTCCAAGAACGCACGTCCGATCCGAGGCCATCCAGAGAGCCCTGCCCTGCTCTTCAGGCAGTGCTGGGGAGACCACACTCGGAGTCCTGCAGCCCAAAGTGTTTACGGCCTGGAACCCGTCCATGGGTTCACAAAAGACCGCTGGAAAGAACTGGGAAAGGCCCAGGGGACAGGACAAGGTGGTTTCCTCCAAAACATGCTCCCAAGTGTGCTTGTGATTTGTTAGGATTCTAGAGGGCGCGAGTGGGGTCAAAAGGCAGAGATGGCAGGAGAAATCACTCGACCTCTTGAAGGGGAACAGTTCTGGCCCCCAGAGCTGATTGAACAGGGAGGTGTGGCTCCCACGGAGGTGACGTGGGGGAAGAGGAGCGGGTGAGAGCCCAGCCCCGATGTTGGAAGAGGGAAGAAGATCTCAGGAGGAGATGGGGTGCTTCCATGGGGTCCCCAGGTGGAACCCCCACGCATCCCAGTGTGCACACTGACCCTAGCTGTCCCCCTGGAGATGCCTCCGTGTCTGAGGAGGCTCCTCGCACCAACAATGCTTGTGTACTCTGGGGCACTCTTGGTTTAAGAAAGGACACTCGAGTCAGCCCGGAGACAGAAAGACGGGACTCATGCCGGGCACCCAGAGGCCTCTCTCCAGGACACTGGCCTTGCTGAGCCCCCGAGTCTGAGACAGGATGGAGGAGACTTGGTGTTCCTCTCTCAGTACTGTACCCCAGACTGTCAGGCCACCCAAGGGCCTGTGTGCAGAGAGCCCTTCAGATGGGGCCGCGTGGCTGTGGGGGCAAAGAGTCCGCAGTGCCCCTGCAGGTCCCGCTCCGTGTATTTGCAGTCCGTCACAAGCCCAGGGACATGTTCCAGGTTGTAAACACCTTGGGCTGCAATGGGAGGCTTCAGTGGCACCAAGGGGCAAATTATGACAGCTTTTCCCACCCTGCTCTGCAGCGAGGACCAGAGCGGTGAATGACAGAGTTGGTCACAGTGAGGGGGGTGGTGTTGGCCACTGTGCCTGTGGGCTCAGCAAGGCCAGCACCCCCTGCCCAGGTGGTGGCCCAGGGACCACTGTGGTCACCTCAAGACCAGGAGCAGGAAACCTGGAGTGTGACTTCAGTGAGTGGTTTTCATGGTCACCAGAATCGCTAGAACAACTGACCTCAGGGTTTAACTGAACAGACTCTGATGCAGGGCTCCAAAACGCTCCTGCAAGTGCCATTGAAAGCAGTCGCTCTCGGAAGGGTCGCAGTCATTAACAGTGATCCACTCTGTTCTCAAAACAGCCAGGAGAGAGGGTTGACTGTGCAACAGAAGGTGCGGGCTATGCTGTCCTGCTGTGGCATACGTGTGTCAGAATATCACCCCGGAGCCCATCGATGTATGCAACTATCACATGCCCATTAAAACTGAACGAGGAGAAGTCCTTCAAAACAAGAATACTTACACTAAAAATGCCTTAGATCTTTCTGTGTCGCAGATGTCACTGGCCTTGTTTTACCTGTAGTCTGCATGCCCCCGGTGCCACTCAAGCTGGGTTATGTACCTTTAGAGCTCCATAAAGGGCTCCAAACACCCGCTTTGGGTTGCATCTGGCTCTCAAATGATCTGAGGCTTTGGAATTGAGTGACTAAATAGGATCTGGAAGGTCTCAAGAGTGGCCTGAGTCATGATATTGAGAACCCTGCTCTATGCAATTTTCTGGATCCTTGGATTCCATCGCCAGGGGAAAGCGTGGTTTATGTAGCTAAGCACTGTTCCGATGGGTGTAAAAAGTATCTTGAAATTTGCTGGCTTGTACAAAAAGAAATTCTACAGCAAGAGCAAGTCACCAATACGAGACCGATTCGAGTCCCTTTTCCAGGTTGGAGTTAAAAGATTCGAGAAGAAAAGATGGGAACGATGTAATTGGTCAGCGCTCTCCTCCTGTTACACTTAAAATGACAAGTTCATTTCTGTTTTAATTAAGGAGCTAGAATTCCCTGAAGCACAACAGCTGAGCTGAGAGAGGGTTTGACTGATGGAGCAAGCAAAGGCTTCGCGGAGACTCTGCTACTGGGTCAAAAGACCGCAGCTGCTGAGGAAGGGCTGAGGTGCAGTAATGAAAAATCACGGGGACAGCATGTCGGCGTCAAGCAGATTTAATCCCCTCGTTTCATTTGCCATTTTAAACGAGGCTGCTTTTCTCAGTGCTCACAGACATGAAATGAATACAAGCAGCACAAACACGTGATTTCCATCTGCAGGTAAAACGATCTCCATCTCTTCCGAGTCCCACAGCTCTGGAACGAGGGTGACCGATTTAGCAGAAGACGTGGTGTCTCTCAGTAGGGAGGGCCAGACACCCTGGCACACAATCGTCTCAGTGAACTTGGACCAAAAAATTATATATATATATATATATATATATATATATATATGCTTTAAAGGCCAAGACTTCTCAAGGGATGAGACTCAACTCAACTCTTGTTGAAATGGGAGAAAAAATGATCAGCTCAGAAACTGACAGACTACAGCAAAAGAGCTATGCAGCATTCAGACACACACACACACACACACACACACACGAGGCACTCTGGTCCCCTGTCTCTCTGGGTTGGCCCCATTCCCTCTGGCCCTGTTAGCACCCCCGATGGTACAGAACACTCCATTCCTCAGCGTTACCATCTCATGACAAGGCACAGACTTCCCCCTAGTTTTTCAAATCATCAGGAAGGACTCCAGCTGGGCAGCTGAGGTCGCAAGCCCATGGCTACACCAGCACCACACTGGCTATGCTGGTTTCCTCGCAGGCTGCCCCACCAGGATGGTATTTTGAGTGGCAGAGAGAAGTTGTTGGCAGAAACGATCTGTGAAGACCAAACAGTACTGCACCACACTGGTGGAATTCTTATCTGTTATGGTTTACACATTGTGTCAACTTGAGAAGTCCAGAAGCTTAATTAAGTAAGGCAGCAGCTCTACATTCTGGGGTGTAGAGCACAAGCAGTTACCTGTTCATTGTGTCAATTTGAGAAGATCAGAAGTTTAACTGAGAGACTCAGCAGGGAGCCAGGGGTCTCACTTTGTAAATATCCTCATCCTGTGCAAAGGAAGGCAAGGATGTTTGTGAATGCTACACCCACCCTGGGGGGGTGGTGTCCTGTGTACAATATAAGGGAGGAGAAGAGGCT
The DNA here is from genome assembly GCA_004363535.1 of Dasyprocta punctata. Lineage (NCBI taxonomy): Eukaryota > Metazoa > Chordata > Mammalia > Rodentia > Dasyproctidae > Dasyprocta > Dasyprocta punctata. Next base: position 17,106 of record RJWM01032373.1, on the reverse strand, counting down.
TGCTCACCCCCTTCTTGGCTCTGGCTGTTTTTGCTTGCTGCTGCCTTGAAGTGTTGCCCCAGTGCCATGCCACCCTGCCTTGGAGCCAGCTGATTATGGACTGAAACCTCCAAAAACTGTAAGCTAAATAAACCTTTCCTTCCCTAATTTTTTTGAGTGTCATGTGTTTTGTCTCAACAACAGGAGAAAAGTAACCAAGACACTATCTCACCTGTCTCTTGAGAGTACGGGTGCAATCATCACCAGGAGCCATGGCCATTTGCACCCCACTGTGGGCCATCCAACATGGTGGCCCCCAGCACAGGTGGCCTCTGAGTCCCTGGCACGTGTGGGAGGTGTGCTGGCTGTTAAGTACACACTGGAATTTAAAGACACACTAAAGAATGCAAGAATCTCATTCATAATGGTTCACACTAATTTCGCACCAAGATAGTAATAGTTTGGATATATTCGGTGAAATAAAATACATTATGCAAAGTCATTTAACCTGTTTCTTTTTGCTTCTTTAATGTGACTACTAGAACATTTAAAATTACCCATGTGGCTCCTATTCTATTTCGACTGGAGATGGCTGCTCTATAAATACAGGGCTGTAAGGCCTTTGGGACTGACCTTCCCCACCCCCTGGCACAGGTGCCTACGATGTGCCCGGTCTACAGAAAGCAGAGCAGGACAGAATTAGCTACCATTCTCTCCCATGTGTGTCATTAGGGTACTTTAGTATGTTTGGATATCAATGCTTTTTTCTTTACATTTGCCAGAATCCCTGCTTGGCTATCTCCAAGCCACGCCCTAAAAGGAATTAATTACAGGAAAACCATCGTCTATGTCTTCCAGGGGGACACAAAGAGATAACCAATGCACACAGCTACAAATCTTTGTCTGGGTTCCAAAACCATCTACAAATCTGTGAGCCGTGAGGTCTTCGCAGCCTCCTGTGGTGCAGGTTGAGCAGGGGCAAAGGTGACTCAGGGTGAGATGTGCACTTTTTTTATGCCTTTGTGTCAGAGATTCCCAGTGGGGTTGCAGTCCCCCTCCAGCCAGAAGCCTCCAGGGCTGTGCCATCAAACTACAGAATCTGCACATTGCTCCTGAGCCTGCAAGCCCGTTTGCTACAAGTGACCCACTTCTCTGCAGGAAGCCCGTTTACGGTAGGGAGGAAACAAAAGTCTGGCTGGGAAATTCATTGCCTTTCATGCAGAAAGCTTTTGATGGGAGACAAAGGTAGGAAATGCAGCCTGGCCTCTGAATATGGAAAAGTCCGGGCTTCACCTGTCTCCTGCCTCCAGCACCCCTGCAGAGGGGCACGGCGGGGCTCCGCCTTCTGGTCCATGGGAGGAGGACTTAGAGGTATCTATTTTAGTCCAAGCCTGCCCCTAAAGAAGCCCTCCAACCTTTCCCCTGCTGGTTTCTGCCTCCATTACATAAGAAGGCATTCAAGGACACTTAAGAAAAAGTTTGGGAATGCAAGCTCTGGCATGCCCTGCTTCAGTCTCTCCTGGGACTCCCCACTCCGATGAAAATAAGATGCCGAGGTCTGCCACGGCCTCTAACACCCCTCAGGACCTGACCTGCACCCTGGTTCATCTCCAGATGCTTCCCCCCTTCCCCGGCTGCCCAGCCACACTGGCCTCGCGGCTCCTGCGGGAGGCGGAGCTGACCTGAGAGGCGCCTGGGTCACGCCTCTGCCTGGGGCACCTTGCCTGGGCACCGCCCAAATCAGCTCTTCTACCTGAGTCCAACAGCCCTGCCTCCAGCAGGCTCTGAGTCACTGGTTTTTTCAAGCTTCTTCAGGACGCAGATTTCTAGACAAGCTCACTTCTCGCCTGCGCGGTAGCTCATGGCCTTCCCGCTCCTGACTCAGCCCGGGCTATTTTAGGGCAGTGGGATCGTTGGGAGTAGTTTTTTCCCTTGATACTCAGTGCCCCCAACTGTGCATACAGGGAAGTGAGTGACACACGTGTGTGCATACATGTGCATAGGGTACACACTCCCACACACGCGCTTGCACACTCACACATACACACAGCCGGCTCAGAGGAAGGTGGAAGATTCCTATTCGGTATCTACAAGAATTTGGGTAGGTGTAATCAGCCGAAATGTGTCACCTCAAAAGTCCTATGCTGAAGTCCTGACTCTGAGTACCTTAGGGTGCAGGACCTTGTTTGGAATTAGGGCCATTGTGGATGTGACCGGTTGAGATGAAGCCACATCAGAGTGGGATGTGCCCGACTCCAATACACCTGGTGTTCTTCCTAGGATGGGAAATTTGCACCCAGGCAACACGCACAGGGAGAAAGTCACTCAAAGCAAAGGGAGACCCTGATAGGGAGATGAAGGCAGCGACTGGGAGATGCATCTAAAAGCCAGGGAAGACTAAAGATTGCTGGGGCAGCCACCCTCACAGGCCTGCAAGGGAACCAACCGGTCGCTCACACTAAACCTCGGGCTTCCAGCCTGCAGAGTGATTAGACCAAGTTCCTATTGTCGAAGCCACCCAGTTTGTGGTGCTTTGCTAAGGCAGCCCTACAAATTAAAGTAGTAGGTCCAGCAAGATGTAAATAATAGACTTTTCCCATTGCTAAGACAAAATACCCAACACCCAAAGTTAAACTACAAAAGGTTTACTGTGCTCACAGTGTACAGAGTTTCAGTTCATAACTGCCTGGCTCCAAGGCAGAGTGCCATGGGAGAGGGCATCGCAGAGGGGAAACAGTTCGTGGTGAGCAGAAAACAGCAAAAGCAAACAAGCAGGTGCTCAATAAACCTTTCCTCCTTTAACTCTGGGTGTCAGGAATTTTGTCTCAGCAATGAGAAATGTAACTAAGACCAGGTGAGGGCCTCACTGCGGCTGGTAGGCACCTAGTAAGCGTCTTTGACTTTACCAAGTACCCGCAGTTTATAGTTAGAAAACAAACCACCATGGCCTCAAAGGAACCCAGCCCGAAGTGAGCAGAAACCTGTAATAGACTATACGTTCCCGAGAGGCACATCCACGGCCTCCATTCCTCGAGAGAAGCCCTGAGCTGCTGCATCTGTAGGTCTGGTCAACCTCTGTCCCTCCAGTTACTGACAAACCCCAGGGCAGCAGGTGAGAGGGGCCATAGGAGGTCCTGAGGCCAGTCGGGGTTTAAGCAGCAGCTGATCCCCTCCTTCCTGTCCCTGCTGCAGAGAAGGGAGCCCCTCCTGAAGGGACAGCCTCCCGTTGCCAGTTCCTAGGAGGCCCTCTTCATTTTCCGAAAAATTCATTCACTTGAAAAGCATGCACTGAACTTTTGTCCTGTGCTAAACACTCCGTGGGGCCTCAGGAATGTAAAGACAAACACTGTGCTCCAGACCCGGGGACCTTGTGCCCCACACAGGTGCAAACTAGGCAGTACAGGTGCACCGCACACCGTGGAAGAATGCAGCCTGGGGAAGGGGGCAGAGCCTGCAGAGAGGGCAATTCAGGAGGCGGCCCAGGCCACCACGTCCCTCAAGTCATCTGCTGATTGCTAGAGCAGAGACAGGGAGGCCCAGAATCCAAATGCATGTGGCTGCAGAGAGAGAAAGAAATGAGTGATTTTCCAGTCTCTTGTCGATTCAGGGAGTCCCAACGGTAGCTTGGGGCCACCAAGCGAGCAAGCTGGAGAGGCTGAGATCCAAGATCAAAGACAGGCAGAAAACAGAGCAAACAGAGCGCAGAGGCCTCGGCCACTCCGCCTTCCAGAGACTCAGCCAGTCTGGGGAAGACACCGACCCGGGGGAAATCGGCAGTGAAAAGGCCGGGCTTTCGACACCATCACGGGACAAGGCATTCCAAAAATATATCACATGCAGGGACAAATTACCTATGATGAATAATATGATCATCACGTATATCTAAAATGTACCAATAAACTTAATTAAAGAAACAATGAGAAATAAAGGAAACAGAACACAGGTTCTGACTAGCAAAGGTTACCTCAAAGAACAGGTGAGGCCTTGGGGTGTGGGGAGCCCCTAAAGAGCTCATCCTGGCTTTGTGCTCTGCACAGTGCAGTCCGTGGTGTCCGGGGTCCAGACAGCAGACTTCTTTCCATCATCACGCTCGCCTTGTGCACCACGCGGGCGTTGGCCCTGCAGGTGCCAGGGTGAGGGTGGGGGTCGGACTGCAAATCAAAACTCAGGCACCAATAGCCATTGCTTTCATCTCTCTGCGGTGCTCAGAAAACACACAGGCCAGGGGCCGGTGTCACGGGCAGTATCCTCGCTGGCCCAGCACGGTTGATTACCTTCATCCAATCTGGACCCTCGGGCACACATCTCTTCAATATTCTATATGATCCCACAGAGAGCTCACATAAATCACTTGTAATGCAAACTGAAATATTATAATTATCTGTAACAAAAGTAATTGTGTGATTTTTTTTTTTTTTTGAATAGCAAGCTGCATTAGTTTCTTTTTTCAGGAGACAACATTGTTACTTGAAAGAACAAATGACAGAAATTTTGGGTTATCAAACGTGAATTAGCACACATTCCCAAAAGGTACAAAATGAACCTGTCTTTTCTGGAAAAATAGCCTAAAGTGTATGTTTTCAATGATGCAATTTCAGTTAAAGAGAAAATTAGAAGTTTGGAAAAATGAAATCTGTCACCACAAACTTGTCACCTTATAGTTTATGATGCTTTCTGGTAAGAGTGGTGATGACTTGAATGAATGTGAGTTTTTGATATTGTATAAGAAAATGTGTCCACATTCATTCACAGGATTTCCATAAGGCAATGACTGCATTTTATATGCAACCAATGATGATGCTATAAAATCAGGCATGGATAAAACCTCAAAGTGCATGATAGAATAATGGATTTTAACTTGACTGAATATAAATATTCATTGATATGATTTAGGATTCCACATTATGACTAATCTTTAAGAAACTAACCACTTGGTGAATTTTCCACATTTATCTAAAAGAACATATTAACATACTTCTTTTTCCAATGGCATATTTGTGGGGAACTGACTTTTCTTCTTATTTGTTCATCAAAATAGCATATTGAAGCAGATTGGATGTAGAAGCTGACATAAGAATCTGGCTGCCTTATATTAAGCCAAACATCAGAAAGATTAGAAAAAATTTAAATCAATGTCATCCTTGTCACCAAATTTTCTTGTTTTTGAAGACAGAGATGTTTTTCATAAGATCTCTGTGTAGGCTAACATAGGGTAGGTTTATGATTATTGTTTTAAATAAATTAATAAGTCAAAGTAGAAAGTTCTCCATTTTTAATACAGTGAATATTAAGTACATAACCCACATTAATAGAGTTTTCTGGGGATCTCAGTAATTTTCAAGAATGTAAATAGATCTCAAGACCAAAAGATTTGAGAATAACTGATCCAGACAATATTTGTTGAGAATGGTGCACTTAAATTAAAACTCAATTTATTAACAAAAAATAGGAAATTACCAATATGTGAAAATTATTTCATTCCTCTCTAAATACCCTGTGTATCAAGCAGAAATCTCGATGAAATTCAGAAAACACTTTGAATTAAATTACAGTGAAAATATGACATGTTCAAATCCATGGTAGCTAAATAAAAGTGTACTTGAAAGGAAATGTATAGTTCTAAACTGTTAGAAGAGAGGAGAAGCTGAAGTGTAAGTGATTCAAGTACAGTATCTATTCAGAAGGACAAGTAAGAAAAGCAAAAACCAAAGCCTAAAGAAAGATGATATAGTCAGAAACAATGGTTTAAAACAAATGTTCAGTGGAGAAACCAACATAAAGAAAAAGTTGGTTCATTGAAAAATAATTAATAAAATTAATAAATCCTTAAAACACTCATTGAGGAAAACAGAGACAGCATAAATTATCAGTAAGGTGTCATAAATTATAAAATGGCATAAAAATTATATACAAATTTTAGAAAATTACAACTTACCAAAATTATTAACACTAGAAAAGTAGTAGTTTTATGCCTATTAAAGAAATTGAATTTCCAAATCAAAATAGTCTTATAAAGAAAACTCTAGGTCAAAATTAGAGGAAATAACACTAGTCTTAAACTTTGCTTTCCTAGTATCCAAATATTGTTTTAATTCATTTGATAGCGCAGCACAACTTTGGTACAGAAATCTCACAAGAACTTTAGAAGAAAGAAAAATTACCGGTCATTTTCTCCTATGTATACAGATGAAAAATCTTTTTAGAAATACCAGTAAATTGAATTCTATTATGTTTAAATACTGTAATACATCATGACAAATCAAGTTTATTTTTGCAATAAAAGATTAAGATTAAAAAAATCAATGAATACAAACACACACACACACACACACACACACACTGTTCTATAGAAAGAATTTCAGGTTCAAGTAAAAATATGTAAAAAACTTGGAAGTTTTCAGTACCATCCCCATAGTTAAAAAAACTGAGCACAATGAAAATCACAAATGCTTGCATTATTAGAAAACTGACTTTGACTACCAAAAACACAGGCACAGAGAACCTCAGTTTGAAATAGCAGAAGTCCCAGTGGGACAAGTTGGAGAGTTTAAAACTTCAGGGGGAGCTGCTTTATTTCACCACCACCCCGAACTCCATGAACATTACCTTCAGAAGCCCTGACCACCTCTCACTGTGAAGACCCCTCAGCCTTCCAGGAAAAGGCAACCATTCAGAAATACATCTGGAACATCTGTTTCCTTAACTGCAACTGGCCCTCAAGGAACTTGTCTTGTCAGAGCCTGTGATGTGTTTTAGAAGTGCCTAATTGGCCTGGAGGAAGAAATATACCCAATGTAGGTTCACTAAAAGATTGAGCTCTAATTGTAGCATCATAGAAGGCTTACCATCTTTCTACACCTCACCCACATATCACGAGGGCCCCTGTATAACAACAAGAGATTAAAATCAAAAGAACTGAAAGTCTTAGACCCTAGTTATGATGTCTCAAGAAAAACCAAAGACAACATGGGAACCAAAACAAAACTCTACAGGAAATTATAACCTCTAACTACAGCTACAGCAAGCAGTAAATACATCCCAGTGCCTGGTCATGTAAACATGAACCTCATATTGAAGACCTCTTTACTTTAGTTTCTTTGATGCAACACATAACATGATGTCAGGTATTCAGCATAAAGTCACAAAAATTGTTAAAAGAAAAAAACACACAATCTGGAAAGAAAAAGCACACATCAGAGGCAAATTTGATTATGTCAGGGATTTTGAGATTATCTGATGAGGAATTTAAAATAACTACAATTAATATTTTAAGAATTTTAATGGGAAAGTGGGTAACACACAAGTGCAAATGGTTAATGAAAACACAGAGACAGAAAGTCTAACAAAGAATCCAAAGGAAATGCTTGAAATCGAAAGCCCTGTAATAGAAATAAAGAATGCCACTGATGGGTTCATAAGGAGACCAGACACAGCAAAGGAGAAAATTAGTGACCCTGAAGCTATGTCAACAGAAACTTTCAAAACTGAAAGGCTAAAAGAAAGAGTAATGAAAAAGATGAAACAGAATATTAAGAATGGTGAGTGATTTACCTAAGGTGTAAATTATAGAACATAAAAACAATACCATTTATGATATTACCAAAATCATTTCATACCAAAGAATAAGTCAAACAAAGATTGCAAAACCCTCTACATGCAAAACCACAAGGCATCATTGAAAGAAAGGGAAGAAACACCTAAAGAACAGACTGTGTTTGTGGATTATTCAGAATGAAAGACATTTGTTCTTTCCCAGTTTATCTACAGATTCAGTACAATTCTGATTAGTAGTCTCAGAAAGTTTTTTCTATGAAGACTAAAAAATGAACTCCATGGTGTTCATAAAAAGTAAAGGTCTAAGAGCAGCAAAACTGGCAGCCTTAAATTAGTAGCTATCAATATTTAATGTAAAGTTACAAAAACTATGAAAGATAGGCAAAATATGAATAGAACAAGAGTTCAAGAATAGACCAAAGTCATTTTATTTATGAGAAAGTTTACATCACAAATCAGGGGGGAAAGAGTGAGATTTTCAATAACTGTCATTTTTTATATATTATAAAATATAGATATTTTAAAATTAAATTAAATAATTAATTTTTATTATTTTATTTATTTATTTATTTATTTTGGTACCAAGGATCGAACTCACAGCCTCACACTTGCCATGCAGGTGCTTATGCCACTGAGCTAAATCCCCAGCCTGATCTTTTTTTATTTTAAAGAAAATAAAATCAAACAAAACAAAACAGGATAAAGCCAATCAAAACAAAACAGTGAAGGGGATACAGGACTTCAAAACAAGGTAATAGGAAATCAATAATGTCTACCATAATATAGCTTGTTATCTTCGAAATAGCTGCCCATGCCATTAGATATAAGAAAATCAAGCAAAATTAGAACAGAATAAAACCAATCAAAACAAAACAATGAAAATGATACAACACCTCAAAACAAGGTAATAGGAAATCCACAATGACTACCATAACATATCTTGTTATCTTCAAAGTAGCTGCCCATGCCATCAGGTATAATAAAATCAAACCAAACAAAACAGAATAAAACCAAACCAAACAACACAATGAAAATGATACAGGACTTCAAGATAATAGGGAATTAACAATGGCTACTGCCTTTAGAAGAAAATCTCCCATAGTTGCTGTATTGCATAGTTATCCTCTAAACAGATGCTCAGACCACCAGCTTCAGGTCTGCAAAGTCGATCAAACAATACAGGCATTAAGTTGTTTTTTACTTCAGTGGCTATCTACTCTGCCTGTGTTTCTCTGAATCAGCCTGTTGCTTGTTGGGGCTGGGGGGAGAGCAGCTGTGGCACTTCTTGTCTCCCAGTCTGCCCACTGGCTGGCTCACAGAAAGGGCTGACCCAGCCCATGGTTGCCGCTGGCTCACAGGAAGGGGTTGGCTTCCTCTTGGCTCTCTTCCTGGGACCTAAAAAGTAAATCTTGACTGCTATCTTATATTTTAAGTGAAACGATTCCATCTGGATTATAGGTATAAATGTAAAAGCTAAAAAAAATTCTAGAAGAGAATTCAAGAAAATCTTTCCATATTCTTAGATAATAAACATTTCTTCAGCAAGACGCAAGTATTACACATAACAGAGACTATAATATGAAATTTACCTGCACTGAAGTTAAGGACTTCTGTTCAGCAGAGACATCTGAGAGGGTGCAAAGGCAAATCAGGAAGGAAGAAAACATTTCTATGCATCCATCTGGGAGAGAACTCCAATCTACAACAGAGACAGAAGACTTTAAATGAATTTTGAAAAGATAAAAAGGAAAAAGCAGACAACTGAACAGAAAACTGGATAAAGGACTGAATTTAACTTCACGGAGGTTATGGCATGTCTACTAAACTTGTAGAAAACTGCTCAACATCCTCAATCAGGAGAAAGATGGGAATTAATACCGTAGCACTGTCCTCCATGAGAATGACAACAGCTCAAGATGGGAAAGAGCAATGGTCAGAAAGGTGGGGAAGCGTCTGGAATGCTTGTCAGCCGCTGGAGGGCACATTCATCCTCACAACTGCTTGGGAAATTTCTCTAGGGGTGTCTGTTAGGTATGTGGAGGTCAGTGCATCACTGATGAATGAGAAACAGCGATGATAATTCTCTGTGCAATGGACCAAGCACCCACTTTCTAGTTCTTGAATCTGGGCTGCTCTTGTGGTCTGCCTGGCTCTACAGAAGGGCCAGAAGTGGCACTGCGCCCCTCTGGGGGTGTCCTCCCCAGGCCCCACAGGTTCCCACTCTTGCTCCAGAGCCCAGGGCTGCTCGGTGAACACACCCAAGCCCGCCCGTGGGAGGATGTGGGGCAGAAAACACAGGGGAAGCACAGCCTTGGTCTGCAGCACCCGAGGGCGCTGTGTGTGTGTCAGCGGCAGGGGGCCCGAGCCTGCGCTCCTCTCTGCTGTCCACCTTTTCTGCAGCAGCCATATGCACTACAGCGGATGCCCCAGCTGTAAGGCGTGGCCACTCCTGTGATGATGCTCTGGTCGGTTAGGTAGAGGCAGAAATCTGCTAGGGACCCACATCTCTCCTCTCTTCCCAGCTGTGCGTGGTGCCCGAAGGGACCACGGCTGTGTCTAAGGCAAAGCCAAAAGATTCTGTATGGCATCGTGGAATAAAGTTGTCACAGACAGCAGCAAACAAATGAACAAGACACATAGGACAAGCACTGAGATCTTTTTCCTTCATAAACCATCGCTCTTGTGCTGACGCCTTCTCCTTTCAAGTGGTTGGAGAGGGAGATTGGAGAGCAGTTCACGCGATTCTGTCGGCTGTGTAAACGACACTTCGCTCCCTTTGGGAACACGCCAGCGCACTCTTGACTCTTGATAGCTAGAGGCTTGGCCAGCCTGTGCGGTCCCTGGAAGGTGGCTGCCCGTCTTCCACAGACTCAGTCGTCTACAGCGGGGGCACTGTCCCCAGCCTCCTCTATCCTGTCACCCTGTCATTCTCCTACTGGCTGTTACTGGTTCTAGCATCCAAGCTTCTATTTTGTTTCCCCATATCCTCTTTAAACATATTTCTTGAGATTCGTTTCCCACTTAATATTCAAGGTCACTAATTTGGTTCTAAATATGGGACACCATCTCTTTGGAGATATGCATTTCAATTTTTTAAGTTCAAAAATAACTTCTCAGCTCCAGTCCATCCTATAACTGAACCCTGAAGCGGTCTTGGCCAGGTGTTGGCTCTGGCTTGCATGGTAGCGGGCAGTTTCTCAAAGCGGTGACTGCTTGTTTTCCCCACCCTGCCAGCCAGGAGGATTTAGAGCCCCGTTTTTCTCCCTTGCTTTTTGCGCCTCTCTTTCTCCTGGGAGCCAAGTTCAACTGTGGGGCTACTTTGAGGTGCCATTCAGGAGCCCTAGGGGTGCTTTCAAGTCCAAGCCCACCATAAGGCTCTGCGTCAGGCATCTCAGCCTCAGAGGACCAAACTCCTGGCTCTCACACCCCTAAACCTTCCATATACACAACACCCCAGCTCCGCTGAGCTCAGGAAATTCACCGACTGCTAACTCATGAGACAGTGGGGAAAAGGTACCAGCGGTGGGTTTTCTCTGTCTTCCCAGAAATGTCCTGAACTTTGGATACTTTTTACTTCTACCATTTTAAACTTTGTGCAACTTTCTGTTACATTTTTAGTTTAAAAAGGATAATTTCAGCCCCCCAAAGCTTTACTGAAGACATAATTTTAAAATGCAGAAAAATATATTTGACTTCACAAGGTTCTGAACTTTTAAGCTTCCTGTTCCCAAGGCCATTCCGAGTGAAAGACTGCAAGCCGCCTGTGTCCAGCATGTCCAGATGGGGGAGCTGACCGTGTCCAGTCGGGCGGTGGCTCCAATGCCTGTGCAGCTAGGAGATAGCTGAAGACCCCCGGCCGCTGATACACTGATGCAGGGACCGCCTTGCTGCGATGGAGAGGGGACAGCAGGCTTGTTCTGCCAAGGGCCAGCAGTGACTATTTTACACCTGCAGAGCACACACACACGCTCTCTGTCACAGCCATGCAACTGCTACTCTTAGCAGGAAAGCAATTGCACAATAAATGCAAAGCAACAAAGGGGCCATGTCCCAATAAAACTTTATTCACAAACGCAAGTAACGCGCTGAGTGGGGCCAGAAGCTGCCCACTCACCAACCCCTGGGGCAGTAAACTCCCCTTCGAGGATGCCCCGGTGAGGACACCTCGCAGTAATCTAAACCACTCCCGGGGAGCAGGCGCACAGCCCAAGATGCTTGTCAGCCAGCGGGAGGCCTAAAGAGAAAAGAGATCCTGAGGATATAATTAACGTGCCGAATCACACGCCTCTGAGTGCCTCCAAAGGGAGTGTGTCCTGGAAGGCCCTGACTTGATTAGATGAAAGGCCATAAATGAGGTCTTTCTTTAGGTTAGAAACGCTCTTCTCCTCACTTCAAAGAAGCAAAACCGCCTCAGTTCTATAGCAGTAAAGAGGCGACTGGCAGCTGCTCAGGATGCCTGGGAAGGAGATCTTTGTCCAGAGCCTCTGATAAGAACGCAGCCCTGCTGCACGGTGGCCTGCAGCCCTGCAGACCCCGTGCCCTGCCAGGCTCCTGACCCCCTGACACTGTGACATTGTAAGTAGACCCTGCTGTAAGCCACTGAGTCCATGGTTATTTGTTACACGGCCTATAAAACGAATACACCTGCTGTGCGAAGTCTGCTCTCCCTTAGGCAGGAGAGGCACAGAGAGAGCAACATTTCTGTAGTAGTGAAGACCCCCCGAGTTGAAAAAACCTCACGGAGCGCCCGAAGAATTTAAAATGGAGTGTTTATTTTCCTGGCCAGGCGACGCAGTCTCACTTAAAGCCAATCCGAGACTGCGTGCGTCTCAGTGGCCTGGAGGGGCTTATAAAACATTAGAACAAAGAGAGGAGAAGTTTTGCTAACGTGGGTACAAAAGTTGATTACATTGGTTAGTAATTTAAAGATCTCTTGCGTCCATTGGAGGAGTTGTCATGGGGAGGGTCTAAAGCCAGATGGCGGTGGTCGTTCCCTAATATGGATAACAAAGGTTACAGAAAGGCACGTTTTACACATTTTTTTTTCTTTGCATGGAGCAGGGTGAGTGTTTATCTTTTGACCCCGCTTTTCGGTCAGCAACCTAAAAGTTGTAACTGTTTGTTTCTTAGGTTACTGGGGGAAGGGGGATTTTACAGAAAAACAGAAACCTTAGCGAATCAAGGGGGGTTTCTAATCTAAGATGGCGCATACAAAACAGCAAAACGGCGCTTTGGTCAAATCACAGGCTACAGGTTATAACAATTTCCAGCGTAAAATTCTTGTGTCTTTGGATATTTAAACCACATGAGCATATTGCCTACAGAAAACGTTCTTTTCTTTTTTTGTTAGTACATGTTTATGGTACACAATCCCATTCATCACGGGGAACTGGGACACGGCCACGACACGTCTTAGTTCCTTTTACGTCCCTTCCCCTTCCTGCCTGCCCCTCCCTCCGTCTCTCCACCCCCTTCCCATTGGTTGAAGCTCTATCATCCTATTTCCTATCGTCTCCCTCGGATTTTGCTCGTTATTTATACTCTGAGGTCTCACGTAAGAGGAACCATAGGATCTCACTTGCTTTCCCCAGTTCTAAAGGCCATTTGTCAGTTCTGTTCCTTCTATATTTCACAGTCACTATTCAGATTCACAACACCTTTCCCTTCCATTCTTTCCTGCATCAGAACCACCTGTTTTCGTGCTTGTTTTCCTCAAACATCTCCCTAGCTATCTCAGCTCTCCACTTTCAGGGGAAGACTTAATTTTGGTCCAACCCAAGGGAACGAATTCCCTGACCTCTCCCACTGCAGTTCCCCCAGCCCTGACACAGGGAGGAGGCAGGGCCACGCCCACCAGGCAATTGCCCAGTGACGGGGAGCCCTGGCCATCTCCCCAGGTGCACCTGCACCTGCCACACCCACCTGACCAGTCCTGCACACCTGGCTCACTCCCATCCCTCATGGTGGCTCAGCTCTCCCAGTCCAGCATTCACCCTCCCGGGTCAGCGCCCATTCTCAGAGCCACTGAAGACCCCTTCCCTCAAGCAAGTCACTTGCTGGGCTGACACACAGCAGAGGAACCTCCGCCTTGTCCTGGGGACAGAGACCTTAGAGAACGGTATTTCTCCAGGACTGAGAATATTGATATATTTCCTTTCGCTCTCCTCCACAGACAGGAGTCCGGCATCGCTCTTCAGCCCACAGTGGCTGCCTGCAGCCAAACGGTGGGGGTCAACAAGAGTAGAAGGGAGGGACCGGGAAGGGCACCAAGAGGCTGAGCAAAGCTGCCGGGAAGGGGGGGTCCCTGAGAGCAGAGGAGGGTGCAAGGTGTGAGGTCAGCTGCTCTCCAGCACTGGCACACACGTGCATATGTGTGCACACATCATGCATACACATATGTGTACGTACCATGCGCACACACGAACACACGTGTTCAACACTTGCATGCATGCACACGTGTGCACACACACGCAAACACACATACATGTGCACAAGCACGCAGTCTTTCCCCCTCGCCCAGGTGCCCTATGATGCTGTCCAGAGCTCAGTTGACTGTGGCCTTCTCAGCGTGTGCCGTGGAGTCTTGTGGGTCTCTGGAAGTGGTCACCCCTGCTGGGAGCACCCGCGCCACCCACTGCCGGACTTCAGCGCCCTTGCAGACCCCACTCAGGCTTTTTTGACCTGTCTGAGAGTCACCCGAGTTCCCAGCCTGAAGAAAGGACACACTGCACAGTGCCAGGGTAGAGGCAGGAAGAAGGATGAATAGCAGTCACGTAAATTTGCAGAATTTCCCCCGGGGCTCTGCAACACTCCCAGCTGAATCTAAAAGCCCAGTATTGAAGAAATGCTCACAATGCATTATTAAACTTTTAAAAAGCAGATTATAAAACAATGTGGACCACACTCCCACATCTCTAAATATATCCATTCTGATGATTCCCTCTGTCTCCCTGGAGCTGCAGGCTCCCTCCACTCTGCGGCTCCATCTGCGGGGCTGCTTGCATCTCCAGTCCTGCTCACCCCGCATGAAAAGGAGGAGCTGTCCTGAGCTCCCTCTGCAGGAAAAGGCCACCGCTCCCTTTACGACGCTCCCAGCCCGCAGCACCCTCTTTTCTCTGTCACCCAGCACCCAGTTCACTAGCTAATCCCACTGGCTTTGCCTTCCATATGTAACCAGACCTGTCTGTGCACAGTCTGCTCTGTCCACTGCTACGGAGGAGTAGCACCACCTCCTCCCGCCCCAGAGTCCAGCATGGCCAGCACTCTCCTCCGATGGCCGTTACCCTTGCCAGAGCTAAGCTGTGCTATCCTGGCTCCACCCCACCCCATCCCTCCCAGGAAGAAAATCCCAAAGGATCCTGGTGTGGGGCGGGAGGCTGCCTGTGGTCACTCAGCTCGCACAATGGTTCCTCCATCACAGCCCCTGCACGCCCTCATCCTGGGCTGAGATGCCGCCTCAGGTCGCTGCAGGAGAGGACTCTTCCCCACTCTGGGACTAACACAGCTCACCCTGCCCTGCTCAGCACAGCCCAGGCTGGTCCTGTTATAGATGCACCTATTTACTTTTTATTGTCCCCCTCACAGCAATTCAAGACAACGTGTGCTTCAGAAGGCAGGATTTTCATCTGCTTTGAACAATGTCACATTGTCAGAGGACAGAATAATGGCTCATGCAAAGAGGTACTTTCTGCTGGGTGCAGTGGTGCTCACCTGCAGTGCTAGGATTCCAGAAGCTGAAGCAGGAGGATCACAATTTTAGGCCCCGCTGGAATTGTTGCAGGAAAATTCCAAAATCAAACTGAAAGGAAGACCCTTCTTACTGAGGAGATAAGAAGGCAGCATTGCGGGATCATTCCCAAAGGCAACAGCACTGAGTTTACAGAGAGCTTAGTTTACATAGCATTTAGAAGTGGGAGGTACCAAGCAAGTGACAAAATGTTATATAATTGGTTACATGCATTGAATCATCTATTGACAGGCAGGCTAGTCTTGAATGGATTTGTTGAAACAAAGCAATTGTTTATGATAATATAGAAATATTCTGAGAACAAGAGGAGGGGTCCTTACAGGGTGAGGATAGTTAAAAGTGTCCTTCACTAGCCCAGGGTGCCATAAGGTATAGATAATTCCTCTGACTCAGTGCTTCTCAGAGGTGTGCAGCTGGGCTTTACACACTGTCAACGTCAATTGAATTCAGGAACAGAAGTTTGGTCAGAGACCTCTCTAATTTGTATCATGAGATACCTAGAAGTTTGCTGTTTTAGAAATGTGTTCTCACATTACAGTTGTGCCCCGACAGGGTAACTTGGTAACTTAGACTCTGTCTCAAAATAAACAGTGAAAAGAGGCTAGAGATGTAGCTCAGTGCAAAGGTCTGGATTCCATCTCCAGCATCACAATAAATAATAAACAGCTAGCACTTTCAGAGTGTGTGTGGAATGAATCAGTGGGGGAGCAGCTCACTAAGTGAATCCCTGCCTGCAGACAGTGGAACAGAGGCAGTCTGCATTTCGAGGTGCAGGAGGCCAGGAGCTTTCCCTCTGTTTTTTCTGTTTCTCTTTCTGAAAGCCCCTGTTGACTGTGGGCAGAGAGGAGAGGCAGAGTCTCCTTGGGAAGGAAGGAAGCTTCAGTCTGCCCCTTGCCCAACCCCGCCCCTAGCCAGGTAACTCCCCTCCCTTTCCCTGTAGACCTTAAACCAGGGCTCCCGAGCTGACTTGGGACCCAGCTAAGGAGAGCAGACAGCAGCTGTTCTGCTGCTGGAGAGGGAAGCTCCCGGAGGCCACGCCCACCTCACAGCTGGGTCTCTGCCCAAGCCCAGCTGCAGCCCCTGCCTGAGAGCTGAAGGTCCCCCTGCTAATGATGCCCAGGCCCAGGGACGAGACTTGCAGGGACATCGGGAACCCCTTACATAGTGACTGAGTCCCAGCCGAAAGCTTCCTCCACCGAGCAGATCGCTTAGTGACGCCTTTATGACTGGGAGCCAGGGAACCCAAGAAGAGGGCTCCAACTAACCCACAGGGCAACAACAAAGACTGGAGAGGAACACACAAGGTGTGACAGAGAAAGACGCTCGTCTCTGCATCTGTGAAGTACAGCAAAAGACACATTTCTAAAATCATACCTCTTGAAGACACTCATGAAATAGAACTTCCAGAACTGCTTCAGAGAGTGCCATGAGTGATGGGGTACGCAGGTACCAACCGCTGAGTATTTTGAGGGGGGTTAATGACTGTGTTCTTTACTATGTTCTCTATTTAAAAACAAATTTTTAAAAATTTAAATATTTACGGTATTTTTAATTACCTCCTGTAGGTCACATATAAAACATAGGGGAACACACACATGCACTCTGAATACTCAGAAACAAACAAGCAGACAAAATGCAGTAGCCATAAACCTGGAATGGGACACTAAACAAAAAAGACATAGAAAATTTCAGAAAATGAAGAACTCTTTGAAACATTAAATGTAGTGGAAGTTTAAAAATACTAGCAGAAGAACTCATATAAAATTGAAGCAATGGCTTTAAAAGTAAAGAGCAATAAAGATGAGGACAATATTAGAGAAAAAATA